>JAWZYU010000008.1:4537252-4669252 GCA_038380435.1 Ryuthela nishihirai
AGAATATTGAAGTATTTATTACATGATAGAGAGCAAACTACAATCACATAATTTTTTTTTATTATCTCATGGCTGATGTGCATGCCATGTGTTTGGTAGTGTCAATGGAAACTATGACTAGGCATGCACCTAATACATATTAAGCCAGAGAAGTCACAACTGAGTTTATATTTCTTGCTGCAGTGACACAACAGTTTTTGTATGCTTTTACTGTTATTCTCATATTTCATTGAGGTTGTCTCAGAAATTTTTTTGCCTTTATTTCATTTCTTATATCCATTTTGAATAAAAAACATCTTTTGTTTCTGTGTCTTATATTCTATGGTCACATATCCCCATTTTCAATTTTTTTCACAAAGTTTTGAATTTGTGGATCATGGTTTTGCTAATATTGGTCTTTTCAAGGAATGCAACCATGTGATTGTCTTTTCTTGTAATAGTAACTCGTAGGTAAAAGTATATGTTCTATTATATAATTATTTATTTTTCTTGAACAACTTTGCAGGCTACCTCCAGTGAGAATACTATTAGTGAACACAAAATTACCGCGTAATACAAAAACTTTGGTTGCAGATGTGAAACGGAAGTTTGAATTGGTAAGTTAATTTTTATATAGATTAAAAGTAGTTTTGACTATATTTTGAAATCAAATTCAAATAAATAGGCACTTTAGCGTCGATTTCAATTTTAGAGGAAAAATTATCTTGAGCCGGGTGGGATACGAACCCACGACCTCCTGACAACATGTCAGGTGCTCTGATCGGCGGCCGGTAGCCCAGTGGTCCAGAGCATCTGACATGTTGTCAGGAGGTCGTGGGTTTGTATCCCACCCGGCTCAAGACAATTTTTCCTCTAAAATTGAAATCAACGCTAAAGTGCCTATTTATTTGAATTTGATTCGAAATAAGTCGAGTTACTTCATTAATTATTTATATTTTGAAATGCTAAATGTTTTTGTTATTTATTAGTGCACCAGTACTGTTATTACTTTGAACAATGCATATTTCATCATGTGGGTATTCTACTGTATTGTCATTTTATGTAGAACATGATATTAATAAAGTTCCTTAGAAGTTGAAAGGAGAGGTAAAGTGCCAATGCAGGGGGGGGGGGATGCTGTAATTTCAGAAAAGAGAAAACCCAGATGATCATCAATTATATGACAATTAGGATGAAATATGTTAACTTATTCAGGGATCATGTTTTGTGAAATTTTAAAATAGTTGTGTTTTAGTGCAAGTTTCTCAATCTAACTTTGGAGTTGTGTGATAGATACAGATGATGAGTAATGTTTATTAAATAGAATTGGAAATTTCTGCTTAAAGTTTTTTGAAACACAGAAAAATTGGTCAATGTATCTAAAGATTAGTCTTTAAAATTGCTTGGTACTATATAAAGCTTAGGATGGTGGAACTTGATCTCTCTGAACTATGTAATACAGAATTATGATGCTTTTTTACTTCTAATATTTAAATATCTTGGATATTGGGTGGTTTGCTTTCACAAATAGCAATAAGGCTGGATGAATGAGTCATCAAATTCCTTTGAACAACTTGTATAAGGAGAAATTGTGTTGATTTGATTTGGGCACCCACATTCAGGACAGATTAGCAAACAGATAGTGTTTCCAATAGCATCAGGAAGTGAAGAATGAACTAGGCAGGAAAGGTTAAATAAACCTTATTTGTTTTATCTTGCAGTGGTCCAAAACAATAGCTCTGGATGTTTGGTGAGCAAAATTGTAGAGTTTAGTTGGATCTCCTTAGATTTGATTGCTTAATGTTTTTTTTTTTATTTTCATGTCTTTGGTGTTTATATAGTACATAAATGGGGAAAAATTAATAATTTATATATATAAAATAAAAATAAAATAAAAAAAATAAATTGCTTAGATTTTTGTTTTGAAATCACTAGTTTTAATGTTTTGCTATAATTATTTTAAAAAGTGAGATAAGAATATTGTTTTTAGAGCATTTCTTTACAAAATTTTCTCTAATCTATAAAGAAATTTGAAATTTATTTAAAAAATTTATTGCTACTTTGAGGAAAGACAAGTAGATGAATTTTACAATTGGGAATGTAATGCAATGTCAGTTAAAAGTTATATCTATGGCGTAATTTATTCTTTGATAGACTTATCAGTACATGTGTTTTTATTCATGCTAGTTTAACATGCTTAAAATATAAGTTGTAATTAACTCTGCAGGTGACTGAAATATGTTCTTTCTGCCACAAGAATTTGTTCCATGAAAGCATTATTAATGTGACAGCATCTTGAAGCAGCTACTGTTTACTTGGGTGATTGATCAGAAGACAGGGTTGGGGTGCTCAGAGAAGGTTGGGGGAGGGGACCCACTGGAACAGCTGTTGGGAGACAGATGGTAACCTCCGTAAAGGCCATCCAGTGTGTTCTTTAACATGCACAGGGTATGGCTCTCCTGCACACGGGGCCACGGCTTAATGTACCATCCGCCGGATGGCACCTTTTCAAGCCCATCGGTGTCCCCTACTGACGTGGGCAGGGTGGGGAATTTTGCAGAGATAAATCTCAACGCTGACCCAGCTGGGACTCGAACCTGGGACTACAGATTACGAGCCTGGCGCACTACTGACTGAGCCACCCCCTCCCTAAAGACTGAGAGGGATAGCAGTGTAATATTGGAGGTTAATCAAATAGCTGTAAAATACACATGACTTGCTGTTGAACTCAGTCCTGTTGAGCAGGACCCAAATTTGTCATTTATTTCTGTTTTCAGATCTATTTCCCAGAAGTGATCATGTTGGAAGAGTTGGTTATGACAGAGTAACAGATAGCATTAAAAATTACAACAAAGAGTAAATGGAAAGGGCCATCATTTTAAATAAAATCTGAAGTCCCATAAGTGCATCAGGGAATCACAATTGCATTTTACAAAAAGTAATTAAATAAGCAGATTTAATGACTTGAAACCAACTTTAAATCATGATAAAAGGAAATGTAGTGCATACTTTTATTGATGCCATATACTGTATTATTACTTTGAACATTACATATTTCATCATGTGGGCATTCCATATTGCCATTTTATGTAGAACACAGTGTTAGTAAAATGCATTGGAAGTTAAAAGGAGAGGATAAAGTGCAGGGAATTCAGTAATCACAGAAAAGAGAAAACCCAGATGGGTCATCAATTATATGACAGTTATGAAATATGCTACACTTATTCAGGGAGTATTGTTTTGTGAAATTTAAAACTAATGAAAGAAGTGATGTAATATTGATTACAGATAATTGGTAATGAACACAGGGTTAAAATCCTTTCTATGCCTGAATACTTAACATTCACATTTCACTCTAATTCTGCATTAACAGACAATTTTCACTCTAATATCGTTTTGATTTTTTTTTTGAGTTTAGAGATATGTAGATATGTTTATTTCAATAATTTTGCAATCATTGCAAATGATTGTATCAAATTAAAATTAAAAAAAAATATTAATACAGGAAAACATATTTCTATAATTTGGTTAGAACACAATTTAGATCTTTGCATGAAAATGTTTTTAACAATATGAATTTATATTTCATTGCTATAAGATGCTCTCCTAAACAATGAAATTAATATACTTTAATTATAATTATGAATAATTTTCAGTTATTGCTATTTTACTATTTAAATAAATGATAAATAAATACCCCCTCAAGCAGCTGCTTGCCACAGAGGTCTGACAGGAGCCTGTCAGTTTATATGCCATAGTAGAAGGTCTGAGAGGATGGTAGGACCTCAGCAGAAAAATGACACATACATCCATGCCTTACCCGGGGCTCGAACCCAGGTCCCTAGATCAGTAGCCAAGCGTGCTAACCACTAGACCACAGGACAGCTTAGACCACGGGACTATTTACAGTATTTTATTTTATAAATGCTATTTTTTTATTCTTTCTATATATGTAGCCTTGCTATGTAATGCCTTATACACTCTCCATGATTTATTCAGTTGATGCTTCTTTGAAATAAACTCATTTTGACATTGAGTATTTTTACAAAAAAAAAATATTTTATTAAGTATTAAGAACATAAATATTTAAAATAAAGTTAATTTGAAATATAAATAAATGAAAATAAACGTACAATTTCATACTATTTAAATGCATATCAGTCAGAAAGTCTGATACAGTTCAGATAATATGTCAAAAAATAAAATGAATTATCTCTTAGGCAGCTGCTTGCTACAGAGGCTTGACAGGAGCCATATAAAGCATTTATTATTGAGAAATCACAGGTTACCATATGTAAGAAGATGACAATCTATTATAGAGGGCAGATTGCCTTGAGCTATGTGGGCTATGAACCTATTCCCACATAGTTCAATGGGGCGGGGGTGGCTCAGTCGGTAGCGAGCCAGGCTCGTAATCTGTAGTTCCCAGGTTCGAGTCCCAGCTGGGTCAGCATTGAGATTTATCTCCGCACAATTCCCCACCCTGCCCACGGTCAGTAGAGGACACCGATGGGCTTGGAAAGGCCGGCATCCGTTGGATGGGACATTAAGCCGTGGCCCCGTGTGCGGGAGAGACATACCCTGTGCATGTTAAAGAACACACTGGATGGCCTTGACGGGAGGCTACCATCGGTCTCCCAACAGCTGTTCCAGTGGGTCCCCTCTCCCAACCTTCTCTGAGCCTTCGGGGTCCATGTGACCTGGCCATTTAGCCCATGGTGTGCAAAAAAGTGCCGCTCAGAGGTAAAACAACCCAACCCACATAGTTCAAGTTTAATCAGTTCATGTCAAAATAGGAGAGCCGTAATTGTGCACATTAAAGAACATGCTAGATGGCCTTAATGGGAAGCTTCCATCTGTCTCTTAATAGTTGTCCAGTGGGTCTGCTTCCCCCAACCTTCTCTGAGCCCTTTGAGTTCTTATAACCTGGCCATTTACCCCATTGTGTGCAAAAAAGTGCCACTCATAGGAAAAACAACACAATCTGATAAAATGCCAAGTTTGCTACTATTGATCTTTCATCATTGAGGATCAAGATTTCCTTTATTAACACTATAAACATTATACTTTCTAGTTAGTCAACTTGAATTGATAACTCCAGATGGCAGAAACATTCATGGTTTATTCTTGATCAGATGCATACACATTTATTGTTCAATCAATTCCAGTCAAAGCAAGTTTTCCTACAGAATGATTACATAATATAAATCTTATTAGGTAATCTTTATCAGTGACTGATAGCTTGTCACTAGAGTATTTGACATGTTGTGTAGAGTTGTATCCCACCAGACTCAGGACAATTTTCCTCTGTGTCACTGATTGACAACTATGTGTACGTAAAATTTTGCATGGAAGCACAGAAAATGTTTGAGATATTTTAATGCCTTGTTAAAAATTGGATATTTATGGTGTACATAGATAAAAAAAAGTAGCATGTTCTAGTCTCATTATTTTTGAGTTTTTTTCTCTTCATGAATTTTCTTACACAATTATGATCCATTATAGTATCCTTCTGTGATAGAACCTGTAATGACAGCTATTGATGCCATTTCTGACAAATGTTGGTATTTGCTTCAAGAAATGTCTGTTATGGAAAGTACTGCTGAACAAATAGAAACTTTTAAGGTAATGTGCAAATTTCTGTCATGCTTTGTGTTTATATATTGTTCCTGTTTAGTGACTAGAGTGAACTATAATATAATTTAGCAATAATCACATTTTATAACACTGAAAATTATACACTAAATGAATATTTAAGATAGACCAGAGTCAAATTCAATCTCATTAATCATATATATATTAAAGTAATTTTCTATTATTCCATCAAGCTGGGTGTTGGCCAGTCAGTAGCATGCCAAACTCATAATCTGTAGTTTCCAGTTTTGATCCACAACTGGGCTATTGTGGAGCTATGTCTCCAATAAAATCCCACTCTGTCTTCAGTGAGAAATGGGACACCAATGGGATTGGAAAGGTGCCATCTGCCCATGTGCATGTTAAAGAAATTGGATAGCTTTAATAGGAGGCTTCTGTCTCTTAACGGCTGTCCAGTGGGTCCCTCCCTTCCTTAAACTTCTCTGAGCCTTTTGGGCCTTGTAGATGGCTTCAGTCCTTAGTGGTGGGGGAACAGGTCTTTGCCCCATGTCTGCGATTAGGGGGCTGTTTGATATTGTCGGCATTCCCTCTCTCAATAAACATAGTTTCTTTAAACATCCTACTAACCATTTTCTCTCCATAGGTAGTTGGAATGTGAGGACTCTGCACAGAGCTTTTTCTCTTGATGTCCTCACACAAGAATTCCACCATTATAATTTAGATATTCTCGGCTTGCAAGAGACCAGATGGACAGATAAAGGTCAGATTCTTAAAAATAATCTTAAATTTCTCTTTTCAGGGAGGGACGACAGTAAGCATCACCAAGGCATGGGTCTGCTTCTCAGCAGACACGCTAGTGATGCTCTTCTAGGATATGAGTGCATTAATGAAAGGTTTCTTACAGCAAAATTTCAGACAAGTGTTAAAGACCTGAATGTTATCTGATGTTATGCCCCCACTGAGGATGCTGATGAGGATGAGAAGGATAGGTTTTATGAACAACTTCAGGATATTTTGAATTCTGTCAAGAAAGGAGATATTACCCTTGTTCTAGGTGATTTCAATGCCAAAGTTGGTACTGACTCTGACTTTTGGGGAGGGGTGATAGGCCCTTTTGGTATTGGTAGCTGCAATGGGCAACATCTCCTACAGGTAAGTAAACTCAATGGATTCAGAATAACTAACACATATTACAAACACTGCGACATACATAAGTACACATGGGTTTCACCTGATGGGCTGCATAGGAATATGATTGATTATATATTAATTAACAGCAAATGGGCTAGTTCTGTTAGAAATACCAGGGCATATAGGGGAGCTGAAATTGGATCTGACCATTACCTTGTTAAAAGTGTGTTGCAACTTAAACTTAAAAAGTGTTGTGCTAGGGTTAAAAAATTTGCTTTTAGTACTGAAGCTCTGAAAGACCCAGTTATAGCCAAAGCTTATCATGATAGGTTACTTAGTCATTATGACAGTCATGGTATGCTTACTACTGAAGTTGAGGAAGAATGGGATCATTTTAAACAGGCTTTTTTGGACACTAACAATACTCTTTTAGGAAAAAAGGAGCAGAAGAGGCAGAATTATCTGAGTGATAAGGCACTTGAGCTTATTTCGGAAAGAAAGAACTGCAGGAATGTCCTTAATCAATACCCTACTAGTACTAATAGAAAGCATTACAGAGAGCTTAATAAATGTGTAAAGGATCAGTTAGCTGCTGATAAGAATCTTTGGCTTGATGGTTTGGCTGACAAAGCCGAAGAAGCAGTTAGACAGCACAACAGCAGAGAGCTGTACCAGATAGTTAATGTTTTGTGTGGTAGAAAACAGACAGGTATACAGGGATTGAAGGATAAACAAGGTAAGGTTATAGAAGGTGAGGATTCTGTCATGGCTAGGTGGGCTGAGCATTTCAGTGATATTCTAAACAATGCGGTTAGTTATATTCCCATTGTTTGCAATGATGATAGATGCATTGGTGGCTTTAATGTTGGCCCTATAATACAATCTGAAGTTATTTTGGCTGTTTCTAAACTTAAACTTCATAATCCCCAGGGGTAGATGAAATTACTACAGAAATGCTTAGAGCTGGGAATGTTTCGGTTACCACTTGGATGACTGAAATTCTGAATATCTTTTATGATAAAGGCATGGTTCCTAAGGATTTTACCAGAGCTATTGTTCTCCCTATTTTCAAAAAAGGTGATCGCAGTTCTTGTGATAACTATAGGGGTATCAGCCTACTCTCTGTTCCAGGTAAAGTTCTTTCCATGATTGTGCTTAATAGAATTAAGAATCTGGTTGACAGTCAATTGCGTGATGAGCAATGTGGATTCAGAAGTGGTAGGGGATGTGTGGATCAGATATGTTCACTTAGGCAGATTCTTGAGAAATGTTTAGAGTTTCAGAAACCTTTGGTTGCTAGCTTTGTTGATTTCAAAAAGGCTTTCGACTCTGCTGATCATCATAATTTGTGGTTGATTGTGAAATCATATGGTATACCAGACAAGTTAGTTAACATAATGAAAGCTCTCTATAATAACACAGAGTCGTGTGTGAGAGTTGGTAAGGCTTGTAGCAATTGGTTTAGCATTACTTCTGGTGTTCGACAAGGGTGCATTTTGGCTCCTTTTCTCTTTAGTTTGGTTATTGATTATGTTATGCGAAATTCACTTCAAGGAAAAGATTTTGGCCTTAAATGGGCTGGAGATACGAAAATTTCTGATTTAGATTATGCTGATGATTTAGCCCTTTTGGCAAATGATGTTGATGAGATGAACTCTTTCATTCGAGCTGTTGATGAGACTGGTAGTAGAGTAGGTTTGGTTATAAACAGAGAGAAAACTAAAGTGATGAAAATTGGTCAGGCAGGCTGTGATTCAGTTAATCTGAATGGTTGCAGTCTTGAGCAGGTGTCACAGTTTAATTATCTTGGGAGCTATGTAACAGATAATGGTGATGTGCAGCATGAGATTAACAGGGATTGCTGCTGGGACTTTTAAGAATCTATGGAGAGTGTGGAAAAATAGGCGTATACACCTAAAGACTAAAATTAGGCTCTATAATAGTTTGGTTCTTTCTAGGGTTAGTTATGGTAGTGAAACTTGGACACTTTGTAAACAAGATAACAGGAAACTAGATGCTTTTGATTCCAGATGCTTACGCAGTATCTTGGGCATTAGGTGGTTCAACTTTGTAACTAATGATGAGATTAGGCAAAGGAGTTTGCAACCTCCTTTAAGCAGCATATTGTGCAGAGAGAGACTCCGCTGGTTTGGCCATGTTGCCCGTATGGATAATTATAGATTGGCGAATAGGGTTATGAACAGTGTGCCTAAAGGCCTCAGAAAGAAGGTGAGACCTAGGATGCGGTGGGCAGACAATGTCAAACAGGACCTTGTTAGAATTGGTGTGTGGCCAGATGCAGTAGTTGTAGCTCAGGATAGACTTGCTTGGAGAACTAAATTGTACAGTCTGGTTGGACCTCTGTAGCCCATGGCTGCTTGAGGACGATGATGATGATGAACCTGGCCATTTAACCCATTGTGTGCAAAAAAGTGCCTTCATTATAATTTATGTAACTTATAATTAAGTTTACTATGTCTTGAAAACTAGGTCTCATTTTATGACCAAATTATCTGTCTTCTTTAATTATGTTAAGACAACAAATGAAGAATTATATTGTTTATCTCTTTATTTTTGAAAATTATGCAAGTTTTAAAATTATTTTAATTGCCTCAAACTTTTTTTTTAAGGAAAAGTAATAATTTCTAACATAATACTAAAATTTATTTTAGTGCCTTGTGAGGATGAATCATCATTTATTAAACTGTCTTGGTGTAGGCCATTCAAAGTTAAATATAATCTGTGAAACAGCAGAAACACATCATTGTGCTGGCAAACTGACCGGTGCAGGAGGTGGTGGTTGTGCCTTTATTTTGCTCCAATCTGATATAGGTGAGTTACATGGAAAATTTTTTAAATTTTAATCTTTGTTTTCTATCGTTATTATACTTTTGATGCACTTACATATCTAATATATAAAGAGGAAAGATTGTGTGTCTGTCTGCTTATGCACTCAGCCTCCAGAAAAACTAGAGGCTCCTACTTTGCATGAACATTCCCTTCACCTAGGGGAAAAATATAAGCTATTTGTTCAATATAATTATATTGGGATTCGATATAATAATTCCATTGGGGTCAACCAAAATTTGGGTGGATGGGTTTGAATTTCCCAAAATTCCCATAGATTTAACATTAATGGTTGAAAGTTATTAAAAATAACTTTTGCCACCAATAAATTTGAAATAATGAACGCATTAAACTAATTTCTGATTTCACTTGATAAAGTCATTGTTTATTTTGTTGAGTCAATAGCGCAAGTGTCCATGGATATTGGAATCAAACAGCCATTTCTTATGTAAATCAAGGTGCTGAACATGAAACTGACAACAAATGTTTGATTGGCTATGGTTTTCAAGATGCTTACCTGTTTTACATCATTCACTGAAGGTTGCATATCAGTCTACAGTTATATCACTGAACATATCAGTCTACAGTCATTTGCTGAAGGTTGCATATCAGTGTAGTCTACAGTCTATTTTTAATTTGATGATATTGATTTGATATAATACTGCCTCTTTACCTACCACTTATATACCAAATCTTGAAAATCTTACATCACATTCTACCAGTAATCTGCTAACATTGATGGGCTCCATCTTACTCGATAAGCTCCAATTTTGTGATGAAAATGTTCTCTGTGCTCATCACTCACACCTCCACAGTTTTGCAGAAAGAAATCCAAATGAGAACTTAAGAAATGTACCTTCAAAGACATACTACATCCCAGAATTCTTCATTATGTCATTTTTATGTGTAAAGATGTCAACAAAATCTTAATGGATTGTATTAGTGATGATGATGTATATTCTTCTTTCCTGGCTCTAGTGATTGTCGAGAAGGCCAAATCCCCTTCACCTAATGAGATGCCTTGTTTCTGCTATTCCATTCACAAAGGAAGCAACAGAACTTTGTATATCCAAGCTGTAGTCCAAGCAAAAGAGAAGTGACTTTTAAGTCCACACAAATATGCCATTTGTATTATTCATTATTTATTTATTGAAGTAATTGTTTTATATTGTCATAAGCTTCCTTCATATTAATAGCATGGCCTACTAGAACAGAAGGCAACACATTCCTATTGTGTTGAAGAACCGCTTTCATACTTAATTTTTAGGGATCTATAAATAACCTCCATTCTTCTGGAGTATATGTCATGTGGAGGAATGTGAATAAGCTGTCAATATCTTTGCAAGCAACCAGGTTACCTACTGTGGTAAAGAACAATTCGAGAGTTCTTTTTTACAGCTATGATATACACTTTCACATTTCTATCAAGGAGATTCTGCTGCTGCAGTCTAGATCCTAGGCATTCTGCTTTGCTCTTTGACAGCTCCAGATCTCTAAACAAGATCATTTAACTCGTTCTGTGTGATCTTGTGTGGTGAATCCGATGTTGTGGGTGTAAAGTTGGTATCTACAGCTGCTATTTCCTGTGTTCCTGTTTCTTCCTTCTCTTCCTCCTTCGATCCACATCGTAATGTTTTGGTAGCTCTGAGACTGGCAGGTTTTCCCCATGTGGTACTGGGCAGATGGCAGACAGTATGTTGGGGTAATTTATTGTCTACTTTTTCTTTTTTTTTTTAGTAAATACCACTTTTCAGTGGAGGTGTTATACAAAAGTAACAGTCACTCATGTGGTTGGACAGTTCCCGTCATATCATAGAAATGGCATCGACCACTTCTTGCCATTTAGCCAGCTGTGAAGATGTGTTGTACAACTATTACACATTATATGGAGCCCAACTCCTCTGTTGATGGGGTGGGGGTGGCTCAGTCGGTAGCGCGCCAGGCTCGTAATCTGTAGTTCCCAGGTTCGAGTCACAGCTGGGTCAGCATTGAGATTTATCTCTGCAAAATTCCCCGCCCTGCCCATGGTCAGTAGGGGACACCGATGGGCTTGGAAAGGCTGCCATCTGTCGGATGGGACGTTAAGCTGTGGCCCCGTGTGCGGGAGAGCCATACCCTGTGCACGTTAAAGAACACACTGGATGGCCTTGATGGGAGGCTACCATCTGTCTCCCAACAGCTGTTCCAGTGGGTCCCCTCCCCCAACCTTCTCTGAGCCTTCGGGGTCCATGTGATCTGGCCATTTAGCCCATGGTGTGCAAAAAAGTGCTGCTCAGAGGTAAAACAACCCGACCTCTGTTGATCTCCAATCTTACATCCAAAGTAAAGGTGGTAGGCCTTTTTGATGAGAAGCATTATTTCATATTTCTGTGACACAAAAGTAACTTTACCACAAATGTAACAAAACAGTCTGCATTGTTTGCACAAGAATGAGGCATATCTCTCACATGCAGCACCTGCATACAATCATGAACAGATGATAACTGAAGAAGAGTAACTCCTGAATGATGCATTAGCTTCCGGTATTGTGTTGCCTTGAAGCTCTCTCTATTGTGTCACCTCGGTGCTTTGTACATTGTCAAAAGACTCAAATCAGTATACAATGTGTATGGACACAGCCTCCTGTATTTTTGAAACGAGCCAATCACCAATTTTTTATGTCATAATCGTGTTTAGCACCTTAAAATTAGTAAAAAAAAATGGCTGTTTTCATTTCTGAAACATTTTCAGCATTGTACTGTGTAATTAAAAGATGAATGTTGCCTATTTTTAATTACTAAGCACTAGTTAATGTGTTAAAATTATATTCAAAAGAAATTTTTTGTTTACTCTTTTTATAATTACTAGAAAAATTGGAAATTAAATTATGATTGAATGATGAATGTTTATTATATGATATTTCAATCCCAATTGAAGCTTGGACTCATTCCAGCCCACCATGAAGTCATCGCTATATGTAAAAGATGTAATATGATCATTAGTTTATTATCTCATATTTTTAAAGCTACTGTTTTTGTTTTGCTATCTCCGAGACTGTCTTTCCATCCTTCTGTAGACAGTCAATTTTGTTTATTTTTGGAGACAGAAGGAAAATTCTTTTCAGGTTAGATAGCTACTAATGAAATATAAGTTTCTACATTTTCCAAATCTTACAATAGTTTTAAATTCAAAGAGCTCAAAGTTGAAAAGTACAAAATTTTGACTGGTATTGTAAATAAACTATTCAACAGAGAGATGTTCGTATCCCACCCAGCTCAAGACAATTTTTCCTCTAAAAATTTTAATCGACTTAAGAAGTGGATATTCTTTAGTGTATAGTAAACTATTCATGTTAAAGATTTGAAATTTTGCTTATCAAAATGTAATGCTCAATAGGTTTACACTGAGAACAATGATTTGTCCCCCCTTACTCCCAGGGGGTGGGAAAATGCAAATATTTGAGAGATAAATGAAAAATCGTTTTTGACTTGAAGAGATACTGAATATTATGATTTGGATAGGTATTGAATATTATGATTTGCATTTTACAAATCATCCATTAGTTTAAATTTTCATTGTTATAGGGTTCTAGAGTTATAAAATGGCAAACTTCATTCTTTTTGAAAATGAACTCCATGTTTAAATTTAAATGAATTCCATATTTAGTAGAAGCAGGGCCAGATTATATTAGATGCTTGCCCAATGGCACCACTATTCAAATTTTACACTTTGTGTATTAAGTATTAACCAAATGATGTCCTTTTCAATTCTTAGAAGGATCAAAAAACTTGTTGCAAGTATCTATGGTTCAAGAGCAGTTCAAAGAACTCTCTCTCCTACCATTCAAAAGAGAACTTTTGCAAGAAATGGCATGTGAAGATACACTGCTTGTAATCAAATGTATTGGAACAGTTTCATGTTATGTGAATAGAAAACCACATTTAAAGCTCCATAACTTTAGAAATAAACTCTTTGCACAAGACTGCTACAGGAGATAAATATTAGATCTCCATCAAATTTAACCAAATCCCAATTTTAAACAATGTTTAATATTTAAAGAGTTCTTGAAGCTGTAATATTTGACAGCCTACATGTATAATTTTTTTCCCATAATGTGGTAAAATGTTTGCCCAAAATATTGCTTCAAAGTTAACAGAAACTGAAAACAAAATACACAAACTTTTAAAATTAGCTTTATTTTAATAAACAATTTGTTATAGCAATACTGCTATTAAATGTTTCAGCTTGCAGAACTCTTCAAATAGTAAACAAATATTGCTCAAAAATGAGGTGGGTGGGGATCGAGTTTTTTGATATTTTTTTGTGACATTTTGCTACAAAAAGCATATTTTATAGTTAGGGTGCTTTGAATACAGCTTCCTATTCACACAACATTTTGATAATTTAGTGTAATTTGTTCATTCAGAGATCAAAATTAATAGTTGATCTTGAAATATTAAAACATACCAAATTTTTTAAATTATATTTTTACAGTATTTGGTAGCAAAGTTATATTATTACTTATTATTAAAATTCTCATATCCTTAAAATTAACTAGACTCATAGCTATAACTATACAAGTTAACGTTCACAATTTTAGCTGTAATTGCAAAATTAAAAATTTTGAGGGGAGCTTAAATGGCTCTAGTGGAAGGCTATAGTGTTAATTACCACCTAGTGGCATCAGCTTATTGCTTCTACACTTTATTCGTTTTTCTTGAACATGTCTTTTCCTTGTAAAGGCGGTCAAGGGTAAAAAAAAAAAATCGAATATTTGCCAGTCCTATGAGCTTGTATACCTGCTGGCAAAGTAAACAGCTGATTCAGAGGGTTATTTATCCCTGGTTTTCACTATTTCAGTATGTTGGATGCTGAAATGTGTCTTTTTAGCTGTGATTACCAGAGATTCCACTAGAGCCATTTAAGCTCTGCTCAAGATTTTTAATTTTGTAATTACAGCTAAAATCGTGAATATTAAATTGTATTCCCATATCCATTACAATTGCATTATTTCCTTTTTTCATTGTTTATAACTTTTACAGAAAATACAAAAGCTACTGTAAATAAGTGTGCACTACCAATTCTTGTGTTTAGGGGCACATAGGGTGTTGTTGGGTTGGGTTGTTTTACCTCTGAGCGGCACTTTTTTGCACACCTTGGGCTAAATGGCGAGGTCACATGGACCCCAAAGGCTCAGAGAAGGTTGGGGGAGGGGACCACTGGAATAGCTGTTGGGAAACAGATAGTAGCCTCCCGTCAAGGCCATCCAGCGTGTTCTTTAATGTGCACAGGGTATGGCTCTCCAGCACACGGGGCCACGGCTTAACGTCCCATCCGATGGACGGTGGCCTTTCCAAGCCCATCACTGTCCCCTATTGACCGTGGGCAGGGCGGGGAATTTTGGGTAGATAAATCTCAACGCTGACCCAGCTGAGACTCGAACCTGGGAACTACAGATTACGAGCCTGGCGCGCTACCGACTGAGCCACCCCCGCCCCACACATAGGGTGTAAATCTGGCCTTGGCTAGAGGAGATATATTGTTCATTTAGTTTAATATGTAATTGCTTGTTTTTAATACACCTTATTAAATATATAATATAATTTGCTTTGTCCTACAGGATCTGATGAAAATACGAAGAGAATAGATATGTTAAAGGAACAACTTTTAAAACTAGGATTTGAGTTTTGGGATGTGATGCTTGGAAGCCATGGAGTTGAAATAAAAGTCACAGAACTACAAAGTTGATACATTAATTATATTAATCATGCTAATTATTTTATATGCTTCAGCAAACTATTACGTTTCACATCTATATGCATATATAAAATATTAGGACAACCAGAGAACTTTAACTTTTCATATCATTAACCCTTTCAAAGTCTATGTTAATTATACATGTTGACAGAGTCCAAAATGAGAGGCTAAAGATGACTATATTCTTTTTTGAACTTGAAGTGTTTGAAAATAGAAATTACAGTTTGAAAACTTTCTTATATAACATAAAAAATACATAATTCAAACTTAAAAAATAATACTTTTTCCACTTGATTAATATTTATTAAGTGAAAAGATATAGTGAAAAAAATAGCTTGGCCTCTGAATGCAAACTAGTTTTTCAGGTTGGACCCTGAAGGAAGAGTTAAGTTAAAAATGTATAAAGCATGTCTGTTTCAAGATTATAAAGCATAATTTTGTTGCATTCCACATTAAAGATGTAAGTTGCAAACAATATAGGATTGGTGTAAGTACTGGTATACCAATCCTATATTGTTTGCAACTTGCATCTTTAATGTGGAATGCAATAAAATTATGCTTTATAATCTTGAAATAGGCATGCTTTAAACAATATAGGATTGGTATATTTTGTAAGTACAGGTATTTTAATGATTGATCATAAGCTTTTACTCTATGATATGATCATCAGACCGGTGATTCTCTATGCTTCACCCATATGGACGAATACTACACCCACCAATATTCGTAAGATTCAAGTCTTACAGAACAAGATTTTGAGAACTGCAGTCGATGCCCCCTGGTTTGTCACTAACAGTCAACTCCATAAAGACCTGGGCATCGACCACATATATAAACATATATAAAACGCACCTCAAAAAGATTTTTTGAGGCTGTAAGCAATAATCCTAATGAGATTATTTCTTCTCTGATTTTTTACGATCATACTGTTTTGAACAAGTACAAGAGGCCTAAAATGGTAGCGTTCTCTGACTAGACCGTTTCTTATACATTTTTACTGCTATTTTTAGCTTCTCTTGTTTGTTCTTAGGGGCCCACCTAAGGGTGGTTTACTTATATATTTTGTTCTTTATATATTTTGTTACTCATGCCAAATAGGCATATCTTTATGATGTAGATGGTTAGGTGTAAAATTATTACCCGGTACATCGAATATGATTATACGATCTACGATCTAAGTACTGGTGGTAGTTTTGTTTATGCAGTTAACACTATCATATAATGTGCTCAAAGCTTTTCACATGCTTTTTATATATATATATACAGAAATAATTGTCACGTGAATGATAATTTTCTCAGGTATTTAAATTTTTATCAATTGATGTTGCATGGTAATTCTATGCATTTCAATATGTGGCTACTGTTAAACAATATAGATTTCAAACAAGCCAGAGCAACACTTCCAAAACTGCTTTTATATAATATGGAACTAATTCACAGATTTTATAATGAATTAGAACTTAAAGTATGCTATAATTATTTTTCACAGTGATATCAATCACATCTGATAATTTAAGCTTAATTAAGTATTGTTGATTAGACCTGTTTCTCTAATAGTTGAGTTGTGGCCTGGAATTTAACCTAAAAATATATTCAAACGTTGATATGTTTAAAATTTTCCAATTTATTCTTGTGCTAAAATATCATTTGATTGTAAAAGTATGCAAATTATTTGTAATATGAGAATGCACTGCACTGTTATATCGCACAATATTGACAATATGAGAATGCATTGTGCGAGTTGTATGGCTGTCAGGAGTGATCATGTGCCTTATTAAGATCTGTCTCCTAATTCCAGCATTTCCACTATGAAAACTCGTGCTCTTGTACTCAGGCACATGATTTCATAATTATCTTGTGCGCCTTTACCCAGTCATGTTATAATAATACCTTTCCATACGACATTGTATTTGCTGCAAACCATATTGAGTTATGTATATTTTTGTCATTAATTTTAAACACCACTATATATAATAATAAACATATGAAAAGAAAAGTTAATACACATCAAAATTTTGTTTCTTAAATCTTAATTTTATCGTCCTTGAAATTTGGGAGGAGGAGGCATATGCCACTCCTTTGACTACAGAAATACATTTTGGTGCAAAACTTTCATTGGTCATATTTGGTAAAAATATCTTTTAAAATAATATATTTATATTGTAAAAATATTATTTTGTAGTTTATTTTGATTATTTTTATTTTTATTATTATTTTGCATTATAGAGCTATTAAAATATATTTATAACAATATTTCTTGTGTAAAAGATATATAAATCTTGTTAAAATCAATCCAAAGTGAATGCACAGTATTCCCTGTTAAGAAACTTTAATTAATAGATTCTGAAAAAAAATTCATCGCCGCCATGGTGGGAATCGAACCCGCATCTCTCCAGATTCATGCCAGAGTGCGCTAACCATTGCACCACATGTCTGAAAATATTCGTTGTCCGACGCGTGGTGCAATGGTTAGCGCGCTCTGGCATGAATCTGGAGAGATGCGGGTTCGATTCCCGCCGTGGCGGCGATGAATTTTTTTCAGAATCTATTAATATAAATCTTGTAACTTTAAGCACAAGTAATGTATCTTCCATATATATAAAAAGGATTTAATAGTGATTAAATCATTACTGTGCTTGGCTGTAGACTAAAGAGATCTCTGATCGAGGCACAAATATTTATCATTTAATATTGTCTCTCTGTTGAGGTTTTGCTTTCCTCAGAGTTTTCTGGTGTTGAGGTTCTGCTCACAATCTCCTGTGGCAAACCCTCTTGTTTAGCAGGATTTTAACCCAAAGTGGGCACTCCCTGTAACGATATAAGACCTGATCCAGCAACTTCTGCAGTCCTCCATAATGTGTGCTCTCTCCGGAGCTCTATATCAATAGTCCCAAAATTTATATGGCCAAATAACTCCTTAAGTCTCCTTTTAAAAACTTTGTACCCTTTGTCAAACAATATGAAGATTTGTGAACCCTTCACATTAAATTGTTAGACACATCATATTATTTTTATATGAATGGTTTAAATAAATACCTCAAGCAAATGCTTGCCACAGAGGTCTGACAGGAGTCTGCCAGTTTAATATGCCATAGTAGAAGGTCTGTTAGGATGGCAGGACCTCAGCAGAAAGACAACACAAGCATCCATGTCTTCCCCAAGGCTTGAACCCAGGTCTCTTTGATCAGTAATCAAGCACGCTATCCGTCCCAGCTGGGACAGTGTTGAGATTTATCGCCGCAAAATTCCCCGCCCACGGTCAATAGGGGACACCGATGGGCTTGGAAAGGCCGCCGTCCGTCGAATGGGATGTTAAGCCGTGGCCCCGTGTGCGGGAGAGACATACCCTGTGCACGTTAAAGAACACGCTGGATGGCCTTGACGGGAGGCTACCATCTGTCTCCCAACAGCTGTTCCAGTGGGTTCCCTCCCCCAACCTTCTCTGAGCCTGTGGGGTCCATGTGACCTGGCCAGTTAGCCCATGGTGTGCAAAAAAGTGCCACTCAGAGGTAAAACAACCCAACCCAAGCACGCTATCCACTTGGCCACTGGGACGGCATGAATGGTTTGTTCACGTTATTGTCACATTATGGAAGATCAAGTAATGAAGTTGTTCATGGAGGAGCAATTTACATAATTATTACTAATATTCAGGCCCAGATCTTGAAAAGAATGGTAAATGGGGGGTGGGGGGAAGAGCCTGGATTTCCCGTGCAGTAAAACATTTTCTCCCTCTGTTGTACAAGTCTTTATATTTGATGCATTTTTCAAGAAATTTTTTAAATAAGTTTAACAATTTTTTTGCATTTATTACTATTACTAGCATTTTGAAGGGGGGGCATAGCCCCTTGGATCTTCCACTCGCCTAAATCTGACTCTGCTTATATTTAATATTGACGAGCAAGTCTCTACATGGAACTCATTTTGTGAATACTGTATACAATGTGCTCAAATATAAATTCACATATTAGAGGAAAATAAAAAGGTTTTTGCATTATTTTATGTTGATTATTGAAGCATGTTTAAAAGCATTGTAGATCTTTTTGAATGTACCAGTTATAGTTTTTCGTGCTTTGTTCATGAATATAATTAAAAAGAGCATTGGGTTAAGAATTTGAATATAATCACAATGACACTAATGAGGAATCTGAAGAGAACTACTGTAAGGATATAAATGTAAGTAATTTTAATTGCATAATGGGGAAACAGCAGTAATTGCAAAGAATGCACTAATTGCTTGCATCTATGGGACAATCATTCGAAATACCCTACACTTCTCATGAGAACTAATTCTTCATGTGGGATTGACAGTCCACCACTGTTATCATATTTCCAGATGTGGCTTGTTGTTGGGTTGTTTTACCTCTGAGCAGCACTTTTTTGCACACCATGGGCTAAATGGCCAGGTCACATGGACCCCGAAGGCTCAGAGAAGGTTGGGGGAGGGGACCCACTCGAACAGCTGTTGGGAGACAGATGGTAGCCTCCCGTCAAGGCCATCCAGCGTGTTCTTTAACGTGCACAGGGTATGGCTCTACCACACAGGGCTACGAGCCTGGCGCGCTACTGACTGAGCCACCCCCGCCCCATCCAGATGTGGCTATTGATGTGATAATTTAACCTGAGGGTGTCAAACATAGCATGTAATACCAGTTATATCTAATTCACAGCAATTTTTAATAGCTAATAATGTAGTTAGTAATAATTTTATAATCTGGCATTATGTGTATGGATTTCAGAATGAAAAACAGTAATAAAACTCTCACCATTGTGTTATTTCATTGACTGAAATATTCCTCAGCAGCCAGAGAGGTCAAATTTTGCTTATTTTACTGCCATTGCACACACATATATTTTTCCTTCTTTGTCATATTCTCATCTCCAGCCATTATAAGTGCTTCAGAAACAAGTTCGAGTTTGCTTCTGGGCTTTGCTAAAGGAACAGTAGTGCATGAATAATACAAAGTGCAACGAGGCTGTCAAGATGTACTTAAATGGTTAAAATTAAATATATTAATATTTTTATAATGGTTTATGAATTTTAAAGTAGTTTTGAGTTAAAAAGTTTTTTGAGAGAGAGAATCAAGCAGTGCTACGTACTGACCGCCATGATTAAGACATTGAAATTTTAGGTGTGTCAAAAGCAGAGACTTAATCAATCGGATGCTCAGTAGAGTTAAACAGTCCACTGTGGATTCAATTGTAAAGGTTGGGTTGTTTACTTCTGAGCGGCACTTTTTTGCACACCATGGGCTAAATGGCCAGGTCAGATGGACCCCGAAGTCTCAGAGAAGGTCGGGGGAGGGGACCCACTGGAACATTGTTGGGAGACAGATGGTAGGCTCCCGTCAAGGCCATCCAGCATGTTCTTTAACGTGGGGCGGGGGTGGCTCAGTCGGTAGCGCGCCAGGCTCGTAATCAGTAGTTCCCAGGTTCGAGTCCCAGCTGGGTCAGCGTTGAGATTTATCTCCGCAAAATTCCCCGCCCTGCCCACGGTCAGTAGGGGACACTGATGGGCTTGGAAAGGCCGCCGTCCGTCGGATGGGACGTTAAGCCGTGGCCACGTGTGCGGGAGAGCCATATCCTGTGCACGTTAAAGAACACACTGGATGGCCTTGACGGGAGGCTACCATATCAATGACATACTTGCAACCACACAACAACACATACAACACAAAAATCACATTCAATTACAATAGATACCTCCACATATCAACCTAAAAGAAAATGACATGGTGGATTCCCTTGCAAAACAAGCAAAGGACCTAGGTACCTTAATTTCACCTCCTGACTTTTTACATTTACATAAAAATCAGAATAAAATAAAAATAGCAGAACTCCAAAATTGGTATAGCCTAAATGCCACACATACACACAGATTTAATATTTCACAAAAAGTGACTAAATTTATAGACTACGGTCTAAAAAAAAAGAAATTAATGTTATTTTGAGAATCAAAGTTAACTTAGCCCTAAATAATACTACTTTGTTTAAAATGAAAAAAGCAAATTCTCCAATTTGTACTTTCTGCAATGAACCCCAAACATTGAAACATATAATCTTTAACTGTAGAGAATTTCATATTCAAAGGCAAAATTATTATCAAAAATTGCAAAAATATAATGTAACTCAATTTAATTTTAATACCATCTTAGAGGGGCGGGGGTGCTCAGTCGGTAGCGCGCCAGGCTCGTAATCTGTAGTTCCCAGGTTCGAGTCCCAGCTGAGTCAGCTTTGAGATTTATCTCCGCAAAGATTCCCCGCCCTGCCCACGGTCAGTAGGGACACCGATGGGCTTGGAAATTCCCCGCCCTGCCCACGGTCAGTAGGGGACACCGATGGGCTTGGAAAGGCCGCCGTCCGTCGGATGGAACTTTAAGCCGTGGCTCCGTGTGCGGAAGAGTCATACCCTGTGCACGTTCAAGAACACGCTGGATGGCCTTGACGGGAGGCTACCATCTGTCTCCCAACAGCTGTTCCAGTGGGTCCCCTCCCCCAACCTTCTCTGAGCCTTCGGGGTCCATGTGACCTGGCCATTTAGCCCATCGTGTGCAAAAAAGTGCCGCTCAGAGGTAAAACAACCCAAACTTTAAAGAACACGCTGGATGGCCTCGACGGGAGGCTACCATCTGTCTCCCAACAGCTGTTCCAGTGGGTCCCCTCCCCTAACCTTCTCTGAGCATTCGGGGTCCATGTGACCTGGCCATTTTGCCCATGGTGTGCAAAAAAGTGCCGCTCAGAGGTAAAACAACCCAACCCAAAATACCATCTTAGAATCACCCAAAAATTCCCAAAAAGGAAAATTCTACAAATTACTGATCTTGAGAGATATTCAATTTCTTAATAAATTATAAAAAAAAATGGGGGAAAAATGTATGAGAGGGGTAAAAATAATAATAATAATAATAATAAAAATAATAATAAAAAATGGACATTATATAAAATGGAAGAAAAAAAAAATTTGTGAAATAAAATATTTAATTTTCATTTATCCGTTATGGCTGAATGAGTCTGTTACTAGACGATAGTCTAGACCACAGGAGTATTCATTAGGGGAGACGTATCAAGCAAATTTCATAAATGTCAGATTTTGACATTGCAAATGCTGAAAAGTTTGAACAATTTTCAAACAAAAGCAGTTGAAAACAAATAAATAAGTATGAATAAGATAAAAATAAAAGAAATAGAACAAATTTACATAAAATTTATGCAAACTATTCTAAAATTTCAAATATAAAGTTGACAGTTGCAACTGTAAAAGTTGACAGTTGTAACTGTAAGAACCGGCTCAGACCGGATTTGAAAAGGACAGAATTACTGTAAAATAACAGTAATCTGTCAAAAAACAATATTAAAACTCAAAAATGAGTATAAAATACCAGAATAAATGTAAAATTACAAATCTAATGAAATATAAAATACAAAAAAAAGCTACTTTTCAATAGCGACTAAAATGGAATAAAATACGAAACGGAGGATTTCTAAAGTCGAAATGCTTACTTATATAGTATGTTTCCAAGCGGATAACGGCCAATCGATGAGTCGGCTATCAGCACGTACTTTTCCAACGCCAATAACGGCCAACTTAAAGTTGGCTATTGGCGCGTACTTTTCCTATGTTGATTAGCGGCCAACTCACGTCGGCTATTGACTTGTACTTACAGTACTGTGCAAATTAGTTGGGACAATAGGAAACTGCAGTAACAAAGACACAACTAAAATATTTATTTGTTTAATAATGTATTTAATAGTGAATATGACCCCCCTTAGCTTTAATTCTTTCACCCTCTCAACCATTGATGTCACTAGCTTTCCACACATCTTCACTTCAGGGTTGGGATGTTTTACCTCTGAGCGGCACTTTTTTTGCACACAATGGGCTAAATGGCCAGGTCACATGGACCCCGAAGGCTCAGAGAAGGTTGGGGGAGGGGACCCACTGGAACAGCTGTTGGGAGACATGGTAGCCTCCCGTCAAGGCCATCCAGCGCGTTCTTTAACGTGCACAGGGTATGGCTCTCCCGCACACGGGGCCACGGCTTAACGTCCCATCCGACGGACGGCGGCCTTTCCAAGCCCATCGGTGTCCCCTACTGACCGTGGGCAGGGCGGGGAATTTTTGCGGAGATAAATCTCAACGCTGACCCAGCTGGGACTCGAACCTGGGAACTACAGATTACGAGCCTGGCGCGCTACCGACTGAGCCACCGCCACCCCCGCCCCCTCACTTCAGGGTCGTGGTACCACACTTTCATGACTATCATTTTGGTGTTCGTCGTGCAATCCATCTCAGATATGTGCGCTTTAATAATGGCCCACAAATTTTCAATGGGGTTTAGATCGGGTGAATTTCCTGGCCACTCCAATACCTCCAAATGTTGCTGGGTAAAGAAGCTCAGAATTGTGGCATGGAGCCAGATCCTGTTGAAATACCCCATCACCATTAGGAAACAGCTTCTGCAGTGTTGGGACCATTTTCGCCTCCAGAACGCCTATATACTTTTTGCTGTCCATCATTCCTTCAATGGGGTGAAGCGTCTGTGGCCCGGAAGCTGTGAAACATCCCCAAAACATGACCTTGGGTGGGTGTTTGGGGGATTGCTGGATGTGGTAGGATCGAAGAGGTTCTCCAGGCTTCGCTTGTCCCAACTAATTCGCACAGTACTGTATACTTATCTAATGCAGATTTGTATTTCCAAAGCCGGAGACTTTATTAACACATCATTGTAGAAAATAAACCTGTAAAAACCATAACTAAGAAACTACAAGTTTAAGTAAAAGATTAGGCTAAACTAGCTACCCTTCCTTCCAAAGGCTCCACTAGGATTTTCACCCAGTTTTGCCTAAGGCTAATAGGAAATTTAAGTAAATAGTTAGCTAATCATTAGTACTTGAAATACTCCAGGAGCGATACGAAAACACGTCATGACCGTTCGAAGTCAGAGCTCCAAGTCTAATATATTAAGAAACCAGAATTTGATTAAGAGGAAACTTTGTTTTAAATATATTTTGGAAGCTTCAAATGTAGTAGAAAGAATTTAACTTTGTGTTCAAAGTAAGCGAAAGTGATATTTTATGAAATAACATGAATCTTCTGATAAAAATCTAAAAATTCTTTGATTATTTCGCCTGATAGGAAAATTGTTGATTTTGAAAGACTAATCTTTGGATTGGATTGTTTTACCTCTGAGCGGCACTTTTTTGCACACCATGGGCTGAATGGCCAAGTCACATGGACCCCGAAGGCTCAGAGAAGGTTGGGGGAGGGGACCCACTGCAACAGCTGTTGGGAGACAGATGGTAGCCTCCTGTCAAGGCCATCCAGCGTGTTCTTTAACGTGCACAGGGTATGGCTCTCCCGCACACGGGGCCATGGCTTAACGTCCCATCCGACGGACGGCGGCCTTTCCAAGCCCATCGGTGTCCCCTACTGACCGTGGGCAGGGCAGGAAATTTTGCGGAGATAAATCTCAACGCTGACCCAGCTGGGACTCGAACCTGGGAACTACAGATTACGAGCCTGGTGCGATACCGACTGAGCCATCCCCGCCCCACTAATCTTTGAGGACGAACATTTCTTACTTTTAAATTTGAGTCTGCCAACTTTTAGCCTGAAGGGGAAATTCATCATTTTGGTAGTGAGATTTGAAAATAAAATTCCGGTCGAGAGGGTTGAGATGACCCGAATTATTTCCTCAATAACAGCTTTCATTTTGATGATGACGACGATGGAGCCATGAAATCAGTAGAGGCATATCTCCATAGTAAATAATGAGGCATATCTCCATAGTAAATAACAGATTACCTGTAGAAATAGGCTTCAACATTAGTTAATTCTTCTGAAAAAAATTATCGCCGGCATGGCTGGAATCGAACCCACAACTCTCCAGATTCATGCCAGAGCACGCTACCATTACACCACCTATCGGCCAGAGCATGCTACCATTACACCACGCATTGGACGAGAAAATCGTTCAGAATAAGACCTTATAAATCACTGAGATGTGGCGGATTTGGCGCCATCTATATTTTAGGAGAGGCAACTTTCCCAATTGTTGCTATTGATTTAGATGTTAATTTTTTTTTCAGAAATATTAACTAATGTTGAAGTCTATTTATACAGGTAATCTGTGTATTTACTATAGATGGATCAGTACTATCTTGGTTTTGTTAAAATAAACAAGTAACAGTAAAATAAGAATAATAAATTCATTAAAAAATATATTCTTAGCGACTGCAACAACTGCTTTAACCGTATAATTAGGTATATACACTTGTATAGTGGCTTTACAAATACTAGTCAAATAACGGTAACTAAACTATCAGTTGTTACGCGTGCGTATGAAAGAACGCGTGTTCTTTAACGTGTACAGAGTATGGCTCTCCCGCATAGGGGCCACGTCTTAACGTCCCATCCGACGGACGGCGGCCTTTCCATATATTCAAAAGGAAAGAACAATGTATTTCAACAAATGGAGGCGGGAGGCCTCACAAATTTTTCAGTTGCCTCAAGTTTATATATTATGAATTTAATATTTAAAAATATTTTATTTTTGAAACTATAACTAGGCTGTGTTTTATATTGTTGTTTGTGGGAGTAAGGTTTTAAAATGTGACTCCATAGAGAGTGAGGCCCCAGCTGGCGCCTAATGGTAAATGCGGCCCTGCTCGCCGGGTAAGAGGTGTTCTGACGGGGGGCGGGGGTGGCTCAGTCGGTAGCGCGCCATGCTCGTAATCTGTAGTTCCCAGGTTCGAGTCCCAGCTGAGTCAGCTTTGAGATTTATTTCCGCAAAAATTCCCCGCCCTGCCCACGGTCAGTAGGGGACACCGATGGGCTTGGAAAGACCGCCGTCCGTCGGATGGGACGTTAAGCCGTGGCCCCGTGTGCGGGAGAACCATACCCTGTGCACGTTAAAGAACACGCTGGATGGCCTTGACGGAGGCTACCATCTGTTTCCCAACAGCTGCTCCAGTGGGTCCCCTCCCCCAACCTTCTCTGAGACTTCGGGGTCCATGTGACCTGGCCATTTAGCCCATGGTGTGCAAAAAAAGTGCCGCTCAGAGGTAAAACAACCCAACCCAATGTTCTGACGGCAAGTGGAGGACCAGCATCATATTAGGCAGATGGTCATAATGTTTTGGCTCTTCGGTGTATGTTCCGCACGAATTTCAACAGACTCAACTTCTAAGTCACAGAGGATTTACCTCATCAGAATAAACTTCAGTTTCCACTTCGGTTCCCATTGAGCAAGGATTTGCCATAAACGCATATCGCCGTGTGGTTTTCCACGCCACAAAGCTTTGAAATATTCATTTCCTCATCGTGCTTGTCATTTGTATTCGCAGCATAACTGAATATGAATAATTCAACTTTCTTATTCTCCATTTTGTTGTTTTCTTCTCCACTTTCATAGCGGTTATCGATTTTGATGTTGATTTTCAACAATATACCCCAAAAGGGACTTTCTACGTTAAGTTTACATGAAATATTCAGCATTTGGTCCACAATGTTACCCATAAAATGGATTTAGCTCTACGATATATTCTTCACGGATTCTCTAGGGCAGCCATGTCAAACTCGTTAACTAGCGAGGGCCATATTAAGTATTATATATTACATCGCGGGAAGCAAAACAAAAAAAAAACAGATGAAAATTGTTATGTGCAAACTAGACTAGAACGCAATATTCATTCGCTGACTGCTAACGAATAGCTTCCGACTCTACTGGCATTTCGTGACTCATTGCCATGCGCAAAGTACGTACATTTGAATGACCTCGAGACGTGTATACATGTCGGAGCCCGATCGTAGAATGGCTCATATCATGAAATGCCCGATCATTTCATGAAATAGTGGCATTTCATGATATGAGCAATTCTACGATCGGGCTCCGACATATACATTTATGCGCAATAGTTTCCCTTATATATAAATGGAAATGTTTTCTGAAATACGTTTATTTAATTCATGTACCGTGTACGTTCATGTAATTTCTTTTGTTATTACATGAACGTACACGGTACACGGTTTGTTCATGTAATTTTCCGTGTCGTTCTTATAATTTTAATTAAAGAATCCAGTGTTGTCAAAAGTTAAATAAACGTATTGGGTTATCAATCTTGGCGGGCCGCAGAACAGTTCCCGGCGGGCCGCGTGTTTGACATGCCTGCTTTACGGGGCGGGGGTAGCTCAGTCGGTAGCGCGCCAGGCTCGTAATCTGTAGTTCCCAGGTTTGAGTCCCAGCTGGGTCAGCGTTGAGATTTATCTTCGCAAAATTCCCTGCCCACCGTCAGTAGGGACACCGATGGGCTTGGAAAGGCCGTCGTCCGTCGGATGGGACGTTAAGCCGTGGCCCCGTGTGTGGGAGAGCCATACCCTGTGCACGTTAAAGAACACGCTGGATGGCCTTGACGGGAGGCTACCACCTGTCTCCCAACAGCTGTTCCAGTGGGTCCCCTCCCCCAACCTTCTCTGAGCCTTCGGGGTCCATGTGACCTGGCCATTTAGTCCATGGTGTGCAAAAAGGGCCGCTCATAGGTAAAACAACCCAGCCCAACCTGCTTTACACGTTTATTAAGTTCTCTGTAATACTTTCTATTTGGACTAGTAGGGTTCTTGTAGCAGTTCTTTCTTTCCGGAATAAGCTCAAGTGCTTTATCACTCAGATAATTCTGTCTCCTCTGCTTCTTTTTTTCTAAAAGAGTACTGTTAGTGTCCAAAAAAGCCTGTTTAAAATGATCCCATTCTTCTCAACTTCAGTAGTAAGCATACCATGACTGTCATAATGACTAAGTAACCTATCATGGTAAGCTTTGGCTATAACTGGGTCTTTCAGAGCTTCAGTATTAAAAGTAAATTTTTTAACCCTAGCACAACACTTTTTAAGTTTAAGTTGCAACACACTTTTAACAAGGTAATGGTCAGATCCAATTTCAGCTCCCCCATATGACCTGGTATTCCTAACAGAACTAGCCCATTTGCTGTTAATTAATATATAATCAATCATATTCTTATGCAGCCCATCAGGTGAAACCCATGTGTACTTATGTATGTCACGGTGTTTGTAATAAGTGTTAGTTATTCTGAATCCATTGAGTTTACTTCATTGTAGGAGACGTTGTCCATTGTCATTGCAGCTACCAATACCAAAAGGGCCTATCACCCCTCCCCAAAGGTCAGAGTCAGTACCAACTTTGGCATTGAAATCACCTAGAACAAGGGTAATATCTCCTTTCTTGACAGAATTCAAAATATCCTGAAATTGTCGGTAAAACCTATCCTTCTCATCCTCATCGGCATCCTCAGTGGCGGCATAACAGCAGATAACATTCAAGTCTTTAACGCTTGTCTGAAATTTTGCTGTAAGAAACCTTTCATTAATGCACTCATATCCTAGCAGAGCATCTGACAAGCAGACCCACGCCTTGGTGATGCTTATTGTCTTCCCTCCCTGAAAAGAGAAATTTAAGATTATTTTTAAGAATTTTACCTTTATCTGTCCATCTGGTCTCTTGCAAGCCGAGAATATTCAAATTATAATGGTGGAATTCTTGTGTGAAGACATCAAGAGAAAAAGCTCTGCGCAGAGTCCTCACATTCCAACTACCTATGGAGAGATAATGGTTAGTAGGATGTTTAAAGAAACAATGTTTATTGAGAGAGGGAATGCCGACAATATCAAACAGCCCCCTAATCGCAGACATGGGGCAAAGACCCGTTCCCCCCCACTAAAGGCTGAAACCATCTACACTGGAAGTCTTCCTCCAATGTAGAGTTTGACGATGCCAATAGAAGCAAAGAGTTCGGGTGCCTGCGATGACCTTTGCTCAGGATTATCCACGAGATTGGCAATTTTATTTATTAATATTTAAAAACTTTAGAAAACTCACATTTGATTTCAGCCATTTGCCCAGATTTTGATGTCAAGCTTTATCCCTAAGTTAACATATCTTAAATTAATTTAAATTAATTAATTTAATGTAGTTAAGTATCGCTATGGCTAACAAATAGATTGTTGTCTATTCAATAATTAAATGATTATAAAATTTTATATGAACATTTTAATTGTTGCAAATTTTAAATGGATGACACTGAGTGTGAGTATAATACGTAATTTACAATACAAATTACAATACAATGCAAATTATAACAAAAATATGGATGAAATAACTTATAAACAAACTAACTGCTATCGTACATAAATGAATAACCCTTTTTCTACAGAGCATACAAGACTAGCCTGTTTTACTAAACTAATACCTCTTCATTTTGAGGTCGGTAGCGCGCCAGGCTCGTAATCTGTAGTTCCCAGGTTCGAATCCCAGCTGGGTTAGTGTTGAGATTTATCTCCGTAAAACTCCCCGCCCTACCCACAGTCAGTAGGGGACACCGATGGGCTTGAAAAGGCCACCGTCCGTCGGATGGGACGTTAAGCCGTGGCGCCCTGCGCGGGAGAGACATACTCTGTGCACGTTGAAGAACACGCTGGATGGCCTTGACGGGAGGCTACCATCTGTCTCCCAACAGCTGTTCCAGTGGATCCCCTGCCCCAACCTTCTCTGAGCCTTCGGGATCCATGTGACCTGGCCATTTAGCCCATGGTGTGCAAAAAAAGTGCCGCTCAGAGGTAAAACAACCCAACCCCTTAACAGGTGTTCATGGCTCAGCCCGTAAACGCCAAGCTCTCAATCTGCAATTCCCAGGTTCGAGTCCCAATTTTGCTTAAGTTGATATTTCTTTCCATTTTGTGGCCTTTCTTCAATGAGAAAAGTAATATCATTGGACATGGAAAGCCACTGCCCATGGACGTTATGCCTTGACCCTGTATTAAAGAATACCATACCTTGTGCACGTCCCGCGCTGCCCTCGGTCAGTAGGGCACACCAATGGACTTCTGAAAAGGTTGGCGTTCGTCGGATGGGATACTAAGCCGCGGCCTTGTGTGTGGGAGAGTCACACCCTGTGCACGTTAAAGATCGCGATGGGTGGCTTTGACGGGAGAGAACCAGGTGTCTGTCCAGTGGGTCCCCTCCTCCAAACCTTCTCTTATCCCTCGGGGTCCATGTAACCTGGCCATTTAGTCCATTGTGCGTAGGGGCGGGGGTGGCTCAGTCGGTAACGCGCCAGGCTCGTAATCTGTAGTTCCCAGGTTCGAGTCCCAGCTGGGTCAGCGTTGAGATTTACCTCCGCAAAATTTCCCCGCCCTGCCCACGGTCAGTAGGGGACACCGATGGGCTTGAAAGGCCGCCGTCCGTCGGATGGGACGTTAAGCCGTGGCCCCGTGTGCGGGAGAGCCATACCCTGTGCCGCTAAAGAACACGATGGATGGCCTTGACGGGAGGCTACCATCTGTCTCCCAACAGCTGTTCCAGTGGGTCCCCTCCCCCAACCTTCTCTGAGCCTTCGGGTCCTTGTGGCCTGGCCATTTAGCCCATGGTGTGCAAAAAAGTGCCGCTCAGAGGTAAAACAATCCAATCCAACCCCTCCTCCAAACCTTCTCTTATCCCTCGGGGTCCATGTAACCTGGTCATTTAGTCCATTGTGCGTAAAAAAGTGCCTCTCATAAGTAAAACAACCCAAACCCAATCCTGTGTGCTTTAATAAACACACTGTCTGGCTTGCTTTGACCGGAGACTTCCATCTGTCTCCTAACAGCTGGCAATTGGATATCCTTCCGAAAGCTTTTCTGAAATGTAGCTTGGGATAGACGGAAGCCCAAAGTTCAGGCGCTTCTAACCTTCCCACCACATTTGAATGCATCTGAAACAAAGGTAGCTCAGAGTTGAGGAACTTCTAACTTTCCCTCCGCATTTAAAAAAATCTGAAGTGTAGTTTTGGATAACAGGAAGCCCAAAGTTCAGGGGATTCTAACCTTCCTTCCACATTTTAAACAATCTGAAATGTAGTTTGGGATAACAGGAAGCCCAAAAGTTCAAGGGCCTCTAACCATCCCTCCACATTATACACAATCTGAAAGGTAGCTTGGGATAGCAAGAAGCTCAGAGTTGAGGAACTTCTAACTTTCCCTCCATTTTAAACAATCTGAAATGTAGTTTGGGATAACAGGAAGCCCAAAGTTCAGGGGCCTCTAACCATCCCTCCACATTATAAACAATCTGAAAGGTAGCTTGGGATAGCAAGAAGCTCAGAGTTGAGGAACTTCTAATTTTCCCTCCATTTTAAACAATCTGAAATGTAGTTTGGGATAACAGGAAGCCCAAAAGTTCAAGGGCCTCTAACCATCCCTCCACATTATAAACAATCTGAAAGGTAGCTTGGGATAGCAAGAAGCTCAGAGTTGAGGAACTTCTAACTTTCCCTCCATTTTAAACAATCTGAAATGTAGTTTGGGATAACAGGAAGCCCAAAAGTTCAAGGGCCTCTAACCATCCCTCCACATTATAAACAATCTGAAAGGTAGCTTGGGATAGCAAGAAGCTCAGAGTTGAGGAACTTCTAATTTTCCCTCCATTTTAAACAATCTGAAATGTAGTTTGGGATAACAGGAAGCCCAAAGTTCAGGGGCCTCAAACCATCCCTCCACATTTTAAACAATTTAAAAGATAGCTTGGGATAGCAAGAAGCTCAGAGTTGAGAGGCTTCTAAACCTCCCATAACATTTTAAACAATCTGAAATGTAGTTTGGGATAACAGAAAGCCCAAAAGTTCAGGGGCCTCTAACCATCCCTCCACATTTTAAACAATCTAAAGGTAGCTTGGGATAGCAAGAAGCTCAGAGTTGAGAGGCTTCTAACCTTCCCTCCACACTTTAAACAATCTGAAATGTAGTTTGGGATAACAGGAAGCCCAGAGTTCTAGGGCCTCTAACCTTCCATCCACATTTTAATCCTCTGAAATGTAGTTTGGGATAGCAAGAGGATGAGATTTGAGAGACGTCTAACCTCCCATAACATTTTAATCTATCTGTCTACACATGTGTAAGAAATATGTAAAAGTAGCAGAGAAAACCGTGAATGTATTGTAGACTTCAGCAAAACATAAAGCTTCCATATTCATGAAACATTTGACTGTATCAGCAAATGTTACATAAAATAACCTTTTCAAAGTAGCCTTCTAAGTCTCAATTTCACAACACTTTCTAACAAACACTTTTTGAAAATATTTCAGTTACCGCTTACTAAGTTAATCAATGACTAAACTAACCGTTAAGAAAGAAATGCAAATCTGTTTATCACATCGCATCTACGATACTTCATTTTCAGGTACAGAAAACTCGGGGCAAAAAAAATAACGATAACATTATTCCAATTTTCCCGACTGAAAAACCAGAAAAGATTAATTTAGTTACCATGTTCCAGAAAATGTTTTCTCGAATGTCCACTTTTTTAATATATCTCAGCCCATAGTCTATTACCTGGATTCCTTGTAGGCTAAAAAGATAAGAAAAAAAAAGAAAAAAAAGATGATGTATGAGAAAGGAATGAAAAAAAAGAAAAAAACGATGATGTATGAGAAAGGAATGAAAAAATAGAAAAATAAATTTGATGTGCGATGCATAGATGACCAGCTCTTTTTCAGTTGATGCGGAGCAAAGAGAGATTACTGGAGTCTGAGAGATGGGATCGACTTTTTGGAGCAGCTGTTTTGGCTTCAATTGAGATCGGCGAGAAGGAAGTTGGAGAAAGGGGATCCGATTCAGCAACGGGAGGATGGAGAAGAATGATGATGGAGACAGGAGCATCATATCCAAAGCAGATGGCACGAGACATAGTTCAGAAGCAAATGGATTTCTCCAAGAAGAGAATGATGGAACGGCATTGGGGTCGTGTTAGATTTGCTTCCGGGATTTCATCCCTTATATCCGAGAAGAATGAACGTATTGCACGTGGTAAGTTAGGGATTGATGGAATCTATGATGAAGAGGATTTTTGTAGTTTTGAAACGGTGAGTAATGTAGAGATGGTTTTTATTAATAAACTGGAGGTTTATCAGTTTATTAATGGTGTGTGATATTTGAGAAACGTTTCTTTTTGTAGGTGAGTTGTTTTACCTCTTAACGACCCTTTTTGCACCCAATGGGCTAAACTAGCCAGTTTCACAAGAACTCCGAGGGCTCAGAGAAAGTTGGTAGGAGATTGGACAGCTTTTAAGTCACATTTTGGTAGACTCCTGTCAAGGCCATTCAGTGTGTTTTTAATGTTGGTTTATTTCATTTCTAAGCGCCAGTTTTCTGTACACAATGGGCTAAATGACCAAGTCACAAGGACTCCAATGGCTCAGAGAAGGTCGGAGGAGGGGACCCACTGGACAACTGTTAGGGGACAGATGGTAGCGTCACGTAAAGATCATTCAGTGTGTTTTTAACATTGTTTGTTAAATTTTGAGCGGTATTTTTCTTTTCACTTTTCTGCACACAATGGGCTAAATGGCCAAGTCAAGGTTTGGTTGTTTTACCTCTGAGCGGCACTGTTTTGCACACCATGCGCTAGATGACCAGGTCACAAGGACCCCGAAGGCTCAGAGAAGGTTGTGGGAGGGGACCCACTGGAATACCTGTTGGCAGACAGATGGTGACTTTCCGTCAAGACGGGGCGGGGGTGGTTTAGTCGGTAGCGCGCCAGGCTCGTGATCTGTAGTTCTCAGGTTCGAGTCCCAGCGGGTCAGCGTTGAGATTTATCTCCGCAAAATTCCTCGCCCTGCCCACGGTCAGTAGGGGACACCGATGGGCTTGGAAAGGCCACCGTCCGTCGGATGGGACGTTAAACCGTGGCCCCGTGTGCGGGAGAGCCATACCCTGTGCACGTTAAAGAACACGCTGGATGGCCTTGACGGGAGGCTACCATCTGTCTCCCAACAGCTATCCAGTGGGTCCCCTCCCCCAACCTACTCTGAGCCTTCGGGGTCCATGTGACCTGGCCATTTAGCCCATGGTGTGCAAAAAAGTGCCGCTCAGAGGTAAAACAACCCAACCCAACCCGTCAAGATCATTCAGCGCCAAGTCACAAGGACCCCAATGACTTAGAGAAAGTCGGAGGAGGGGATCCACTGGACAACTGTTAGGAGACAGATGGTAGCCTCACGTAAAGATCATTCAATGTGTTTTTAACATTGTTTGTTATATTTGAGCGGCACTTTTTTGCACACAATGGGCTAAACGGCCAGGTCACAAGGACCGAAGTCTCAGTGAAGGTTGGGGGAGGGGACCCACTAGAACAGCTGTTGGGAGACAGGTGGTAGCCTCCCGTCAAGGCCATCCAGCGTGTTCTTTAACGTGCACAGTTTAACAAACAGTTTAACAAACGAGGGCATGACTCTCCCACACACGGGACCACGGCTTAACGTCCCATCCAACGGACGGCGGCCTTTCCAAGTCCATCGATGTCCCCTAGGGATCGCGGGCAGGGTGGGAAATCTTGCGGAGATAAAACTCAATGCTGACCCAGCTGGGACTCGAACCTGGCAACTGCAGATTACGAGCCTGGCGCACTACCGACTGAGCCATCCTCGCTCCGAAGCGTTTCATTATGAACGTTCAATATTTGCTTATACTTAAATCACACCTCAGTTTGTTAAATTCATTTATGCAGCTGAACTAACTGATTTGGTGAAATTAAACTTAGCGCTGTTCTAAAATTTATGAGCTAAAGTTTCAGTTTTAAGAGCTGACTGGATTTCAGCTGTCCGCTACGACGATCACGTCGCTAAAATATGGGCAATGAGAAATGACGTATATCCCGGAAATGATATTACCACGACGTCAAATGCATATTAAAGTAATATTTATGACTACAATTATTAAAACCACTGAAAGCGACTGGGATAGAAGATATTGACTTTATCAATACACTGGCAAAGGCACACAACAGTAAAATAACCTGTTACGGAAATCGATTGCTGGAAATAGTCATTCGACTGACATGATGGTGTAGAACTTTTAATGAGGATTTAGAATAATTCTCAAAATATACTTCATTGAATTATGACTATTGAGAAAAGCTTGCTGTTATACATAACCAGATGTGCGGGCGGGGGGTGGCTCAGTCGGTAGCTCGTAATCTGTAGTTCCCAGGTTCGAGTCCCAGCGGGGTCAGCGTTGAGATTTATCTCCGCAAAATTCCCCGCCCTGCCCACGGTCAGTAGGGGACACCGATGGGCTTGGAAAGGCCGCCGTCCGTCGGATAGGACGTTAAGCCGTGGCGCCGTGTGCGGGAGAGCCATACCCTGTGCATGTTAAAGAACACGCTGGATGGCCTTGACGGTAGGCTACTATCTGTCTCCCAACAACTGTTCCAGTGGGTCCCCTCCCCCAACCTTCTCTGAGCCTTCGGGGTCGATGTGACCTGGCCATTTAGCCCATGGTGTGCAAAAAAGTGCCGCTCAGAGGTAAAACAACCCAACCCAACGAGATGTGCACAACTCTATTCAAACAAAGGAACCGTAAAGATATCCGTTCATCGTTGAAAGTGTAGTTGCGGGAGACTGCTTAAGCAAGCGTTTTGAACGGAAATCTACGCTAGTCTAGGGTTCAAACAACTCTATGAGATGGCTTGATTATTGGTTGGGTTGTTTTACCTCTGAGCGGCACTTTTTTTCCACACCATGGACTAAATGGCCAGGTCACATGGACCCCGAAGGCTCAGAGAAGGTTGGGGGAGGGGATCCACTGGAACAGCTGTTGGGAGACAGATGGTAGCCTCCCGTCAAGGCCATCCAGCGAGTTCTTTAACGTTGGGTCAGTTTATCTTTGAGCGGCACTTTTTTTGCACACCATGGGCCAAATGGCCAGGTCACATGGACCCCGAAGGCTCAGAGAAGGTTGGGAGAGGGGATCCACTGGAACATCTGTTGGAAGACAGATGGTAGCCTCTCGTCAAGGCCATCCAGCGAGTTCTTTAACGTTGGGTCAGTTTATCTTTGAGCGGCACTTTTTTTGCACACCATGGGCCAAATGGCCAGGTCACATGGACCCCGAAGGCTCAGAGAAGGTTGGGAGAGGGGATCCACTGGAACATCTGTTGGAAGACAGATGGTAGCCTCTCGTCAAAGCCATCCAGCGTGTTCTTTAAAGTTGGGTCAGTTTATCTTTGAGCGGCACTTTTTTTGCACACCATGGAATAAATGGCCAGGTCACATGGACCCAGAAGGCTCAGAGAAGGTTGGGAGAGGGGATCCACTGGAACATCTGTTGGAAGACAGATGGTTGCCTCTCGTCAAGGCCATCCAGCGTGTTCTTTAACGTTGGGTATCTGTTGGAAGACAGATGGTTGCCTGTCGTCAAGGCCATCCAGCGTGTTCTTTAACGTTGGGTCAGTTTATCTTTGAGCGGCACTTTTTTTGCACACCATGGGCTAAATGGCCAGGTCACGTGGACCCCGAAGACTCAGAGAAGGTTGGGAGAGGGGATCCACTGGAACATCTGTTGGAAGACAGATGGTTGCCTCTCGTCAAGGCCATCCAGCGTGTTCTTTAACGTTGGGTATCTGTTGGAAGACAGATGGTTGCCTGTCGTCAAGGCCATCCAGCGTGTTCTTTAAAGTTGGGTCAGTTTATCTTTGAGCGGCACTTTTTTTGCACACCATGGAATAAATGGCCAGGTCACATGGACCCAGAAGGCTCAGAGAAGGTTGGGAGAGGGGATCCACTGGAACATCTGTTGGAAGACAGATGGTTGCCTTTCGTCAAGGCCATCCAGCTAGTTCTTTAACGTTGGGTATCTGTTGGAAGACAGATGGTTGCCTGTCGTCAAGGCCATCCAACGTGTTCTTTAACGTTGGGTCAGTTTATCTTTGAGCGGCACTTTTTTTGCACACCATGGGCTAAATGGCCAGGTCACGTGGACCCCGAAGACTCAGAGAAGGTTGGGGGAGGGGATCCACTGGAACATCTGTTGGAAGACAGATGGTTGCCTCTCGTCAAGGCCATCCAGCGTGTTCTTTAACGTTGGGTCGGTTTACCTCTGAGCGACACTTTTTTTGCACACCATGGACTAAATGGCCAGGTCACATGGACCCCGAAGGCTCAGAGAAGGTTGTGGGAGGGGATCCACTGGAACATCTGTTGGAAGACAGATGGTTGCCTCTCGTCAAGGCCATCCAGCGTGTTCTTTAACGTTGGGTATCTGTTGGAAGACAGATGGTTGCCTGTCGTCAAGGCCATTCAGCGTGTTCTTTAACGTTGGGTTGTTTTACCTCTGAGCGGCACTTTTTTGCACACCATGGGCTAAATGGCCAGGTCACATGGACCCCGAAGGCTCAGAGAAGGTTGGGGGAGGGGACCCACTGGAACAGCTGTTGGGAGACAGATGGTAGCCTCCCGTCAAGGCCATCCAGCGTGTTCTTTAACGTGCACAGGGTATGGCTCTCCCGCACACGGGGCCACGGCTTAACGTCCCATCCAACGGACGGGCATTAATGTAGGCATGATCTGTTCATTGACATTGCTCTGTGTAGAAACGTATATTCATTCAAAAGCATAAATTTTGCTGGGACAAGGAATTTCCATCTTTTAACATTTCCTTTTGAAGGAATGCTTAAGGATGGGATTAATTGGTGCAAGTCAAATCTATAATGGCCACTCGATGTTGGGTTGATTGTTTTATCTCTAAGAGAGTTACTCTTTTGTACAAAATGGTTAAATGGCCAGGTCATAAATACCCCGCAGGGGGGTGTCTCAGTCGGTAGCGCGCCAGGCTCGTAATCTGCAGTTCCCATGTTCGAGTCCCAGCTGGGTCAGCGTTGAGATTTATCTCCGCAAGATTTCCCACCCTGCCCACGGTCAGTAGGGGACACCGATGGGCTTGGTAAAGGCCGCCGTCAATCGGGTGGGATGTTAAGCCGTGACCCCGTGTGCCGAAGAGCCATACCCTGTGCACGTTAAAGAACACGCTGGATGGCCTTGACGGGAGGCTACCATCTGTCTCCCAACAGCCGTTACAGTGGGTCTCCTCCCTCAACCCTCTCTGAGGCTTCGGAGTCCTTGTGACCTAGACATTTAGCCCATTGTGTGCAAAAAAAGTGCCGCTCTGGTTGAATGTGGGTCTTTTTGTGGTCCATAGACTGTGGAATGAATTTCTTAGCACGGATTCCGCGTCTCGGAAGTTCAGCCGAGGAAAGGCTTGGGTTGGGTTGGGTTGTTTTACCTCTGAGCGGCACTTTTTTGCACACCATGGGCTAAATGGCCAGGTCACTGGACCCTGAAGGCTCAGAGAAGGTTGGGTGAGAGGACCCACTTGAACAGCTGTTGGGAGACAGATGGTAACCTCCCGTCAATGCCATCCAGCGTGTTCTTTAACGTGCACAGGGTATGGCTCTCCCACACACGGGGCCACGGCTTAACGTCCCATCCGACGGACGGCGGCCTTTCCAAGCCCATCGGTGTCCCCTACTGATCGTGGGCAGGGCGGGGAATTTTGCGGAGATAAATCTCAACGCTGACCCAGCTGGGACTCGAACCGGGGAACTACAGATTACGAGCCTGGCGCTCTACCGACTGAGCCCCCCCCCCCCCCCCCCCCGAGGAAAGGTTAGAGATACGACCACTGTACAAGACGGATATCTTCGATTAACAGCACGAAGTAGCAGGACATCTACTCCCCCTCAGCTGCCACTTGGAGGGTTGTATCAACTTCTACTATGCGTAGAAGGCTTCATGAGGGAGGTCTTTACGCTTGAAGGCCAGTGATTTGTATACCCCTCACGTCATATCACAGGAGAGGGCAGTTGAATTGGGCACGCACGCGTGTTAACTGGACAGAAGAGCAATGGAAATCCGTACTCTTCACAGATGAATCCAGATATTAATTGCAGAGAGATTCCGGACATTGTTTGATATGGAGTGAACGAGGTACAGTCGGTCAAAAAAGTATCCGAACACTATGGTTGATTACAGAATTCAGAAAAAATATCTGGCAACGATTTTTTTAGAAAATAGTGATCTGGCAACCTCGTGACACGAAGGTTGCCAGATCATTAATTTCTAAAATATTTGTTGCCAGATATTTTTTCTGAATTCTGTAATCAACCATAGTGTTCGGATACTTTTTGAGCGACTGTAGGTGGTCATGTTATTTTGATACTAGATCGTGTGGGCTCACTCGCGGAAATATTGAGCATGTGCAGTTACTGCACATGCTCAATATTTGCTCCAGTTTGCTGTGAACGGTAACTGGAGTGTGTACAGTTGCTGTACACGCTCCAGATATTTTTCCTGAATTCTGTAATCACGTGACACGAAGGTTGCCAGATCACTAATTTCTAAAATAATCGTTGCCAGATATTTTTTCTGAATTTTGTAATCAACCATAGTGTTCGGATACTTTTTTTGAGCGACTGTAGCACATTCTCGTTTTTTATTGCTGCACGTGTATATTCTGTTCGAATACGATTTCTAAACGCAATGAAATCTTGCAGCGTTGAACACTTGTCAGTTTAACGCCTCTTTGTATCTACTTGAACGAAGATGGGGCGGGATTAATTTCTCATTAAAGCACTCCACTCCACGAGTAAAGTACTCTAATTATAAAGGATTACTCGTATATGAAGCTAAGCAATGCTAAATTACAAATCATCATATTAATTGTCTGTTTACAAAACACCAAACTAGAGACATAAGCCATTAATCCTTCCTGTACTGCCTCTTAATTATCTAAGCAACTGTTGAAATTGAAGAAAACTTCAGGAAATACAAATTAAAAGATCTTTATCTTTATTTACTTACTGGTATAAAAGTTTTATAATAAATGTTATCTATTTTATTATTAATACCATAGATATTAAGACATAGCATTGAATTCACAAAATTTAAAATTTAAATATTCTTTGGAAAAGGCAATGCAATGCGAAATTAACTTTTGATGTAGTGAATGTTGTGTTACAGTCACATAATTTGGCCAGGACATTTCCGTAAGAATGTATCCCTGGCTATTCTTCCTCATTTCGGACTTCAGGCAACCGCGGGAGTCTTTGACTCCCTCATTTCTATTTAATTCCTTTTTATTTATCCCATTCTCTCTCCCCTTATCCTTAAGTTTATTTCCCTCCAATACTATAATTATTATTTTTCATAACCTTATTTCTTTTTTATTTGTATTTTTTTTATCTCTTTATTATTTTTACCTACCCTTTTATTTGATGTTATTACTTAATTACAATTACTATATTTTAACCTTAACTTTTTTAACTTTTTAAACTTCTATACCTATTCTTTTCTTGTTGTCTGCACTATCCTTTATCTCTCTCTTTATCTTTATTCACCTGTTATTTGGGGCGGGGTGGCTCAGTCGGTAGCGTGCCAGGCTCGTAATCTCGTAGTTCCAAGATTCGAGTCCCAGCTGGGTCAGCGTTGAGATTTATCTCCGTAAAACTCTCCGCCCTGTTCGCGATCAGTAGGGGATACCGATGGGCTTGGTAAGGCGCCGTTCATCGGATGGGACGTTAAGCCGTGACCCCGTGTGTGGGAGAGCCATACCCTGTGCACGTTAAAGAACAAGCTGGATGGCCTTGACGGGGGGGCGGAGGGGGGCGGGGTGGCTCAGTCGGTAGCGCGCCAGGCTCGTAATCTGTAGTTCCCAGGTTCGAATCCCAGCTGGGTCAGCGTTGAGATTTATCTCCGCCCACTGTCAGTAGGGGACACCGATGGGCTTGGAAAGGCCGCCGTCCATCGGATGGGGCGTTAAGCCGTTGCCCCGTGTGTGGGTGAGCCATACCCTGTGCACGTTAAAGTACACGCTGGATGGCCTTGATGGGGGGCTACCATCTGTCTCCCAACAGCTGTTCCAGTGGGTCCCTTCCCCCAACCTTCTCTGAGCCTTCGGGGTCCATGTGACCTGGCTATTTAGCCCATGGTGTGCAAAAAAGTGCCTCTCAGAGGTAAAACAACCCAACCCGTTTTCCTGGATGTCGCAAAGGCTTTCGATAGCGTTTGGACCAAAGGAATCGTCTGCAAGCTTATCAAAATTCAAGTCCCCTGCCGAACTCATTCCTCTAATAGAAAGCCATCCTACAAATAGAAAATTTAAGGTTCCAGTTGGCAATGACTACTCAGAAACCTATCCCAGTTTTTGCTGGGGTACCACAAGGCTCTGTCCTAGGTCCAACACTCTTCAATATATAAGTTGCTGACATTCCAAAACTTCCTACTCTTAAAACTGCCATGTATGCAGATGACACTGCTTTTCTGGATTCCTCTATTTCACAAGATTTTGCTTTACGTAGAGTGCAAACTATGATTAAAGACTTTGAGACGTGGTGTACGAACTGGAGGACAAAGATAATGCTGATAAAAGTGTTGCCATGATCTTTACACAGAGAAGGTTACACCATGTTCCGAATTTGGAATTTTTTGACAAACAAATCGTCTGGATGGGTTGGGTTGTTTTACCTCTGAGCGACACTTTTTTGCACACCATGGAATAAATGGCCAGGTCACATGGACCCCGAAGGCTCAGAGAAGGTTGGTGGGGGGGATCCACTGGAACATCTGTTGGAAGACAGATGGTAGCCTGTCGTCAAGGCCATCCAGCGTGTTCTTTAACGTGCACAGAGTATGGCTCTCCCGCACACGGGACCACGGCTTAACGTCCCATCCGACTGGCGACGGCCTTTCCAAGCCCATCGGTGTCCCCTACTGACCGTGGGTAGGGCGGGTAATTTTGCGGAGATAAATCTCAACGCTGATGCAGCAGGGTCTCGAACCTGGGAACTACAGATTACGAGCCTGGCACGCTACCGACTGAGCCACCCCCGCCCCTCGTCTGGATGGACACTACAACTTATCTTGGAGTCACATTGCGCAGAAAGCTTGACTGGACGCATCATTTAAGAAAAAGTATCTGCAAAGCAAAAACAGGTAAAATGATTAGCGACAAAACCCAGATGCTCCGCAAGAATGCACTACATCTATCGGGAAAATGCCACGTTTTACCACTATCCATCGTCGCGACTGAACAGTACTATAGAAGTCCAGCCTTTGGCAAAACCTAACTGTAATCTTCGTCCTGGGTCGCCACAAACAAGGATATTGAGAATCCAAGTTGACGCCAGTAGCAAAGTAAAAACAGTTGGGTTGTTTTACTTCTGAGCGGCACTTTTTTGCACACCATGGGCTAAATGGCCAGGTCACATGGACCCCGAAGGCTCAGAGAAGGTTGGGGGAGGGGACCCACTGGAATAGCTGTTGGGAGACAGATGGTACCCTCCCGTCAAGGCCATCCAGCGTGTTCTTTAATGTTGGGTTGTTTCACCTCTGAGCGGCACTTTTTTGCACACCATGGGCTAAATGGCCAGGTCACATGGACCCCGAAGGCTCAGAGAAGGTTGGGGGAGGGGACCCACTGGAATAGTTGTTGGGAGACAGATGGTAACCTCCCGTCAAGGCCATCCAGCGTGTTCTTTAAAGTTGGGTTGTTTTACCTCTGAGCGGCACTTTTTTGCACACCATGGGCTAAATGGCCAGGTCACATGGACCCCGAAGGCTCAGAGAAGGTTGGGGGAGGGGACCCACTGGAATAGTTGTTGGGAGACAGATGGTAACCTCCCGTCAAGGCCATCCAGCGTGTTCTTTAACGTTGGGTTGTTTTACCTCTGAGCGGCACTTTTTTGCACACCATGGGCTAAATGGCCAGGTCACATGGACCCCGAAGGCTCAGAGAAGGTTGGGGGAGGGGACCCACTGGAATAGCCGTTGGCAGACAGATGGTAACCTCCCGTCAAGGCCATCCAGCGTGTTCTTTAACGTTGAGTTGTTTTACCTCTGAGCGGCACTTTTTGCACACCATGGGCTAAATGGCGAGGTCACATGGACCCCGAAGGCTCAGAGAAGGTTGGGGGAGGGGACCCACTGGAATAGCCGTTGGCAGACAGATGGTAACCTCCCGTCAAGGCCATCCAGCGTGTTCTTTAACGTTGGGTTGTTTTACCTCTGAGCGGCACTTTTTTGCACACCATGGGCTAAATGGCCAGGTCACATGGACCCCGAAGGCTCAGAGAAGGTTGGGGGAGGGGACCCACTGGAATAGCTGTTGGCAGACAGATGGTAGCCTCCCGTCAAGGCCATCCAGCGTGTTCTTTAACGTTGGGTTGTTTTACCTCTGAGCGGCACTTTTTGCACACCATGGGCTAAATGGCCAGGTCACATGGACCCCGAAGGCTCAGAGAAGGTTGGGGGAGGGGACCCACTGGAATAGTTGTTGGGAGACAGATGGTAACCTCCCGTCAAGGCCATCCAGCGTGTTCTTTAACGTTGGGTTGTTTTACCTCTGAGCGGCACTTTTTTGCACACCATGGGCTAAATGGCCAGGTCACATGGACCCCGAAGGCTCAGAGAAGGTTGGGGGAGGGGACCCACTGGAATAGTTGTTGGGAGACAGATGGTAACCTCCCGTCAAGGCCATCCAGCGTGTTCTTTAACGTTGGGTTGTTTTACCTCTGAGCGGCACTTTTTGCACACCATGGGCTAAATGGCCAGGTCACATGGACCCCGAAGGCTCAGAGAAGGTTGGGGGAGGAGACCCACTGGAATAGCTGTTGGGAGACAGATGGTACCCTCCCGTCAAGGCCATCCAGCGTGTTCTTTAACGTTGGGTTGTTTTACCTCTGAGCGACACTTTTTTGCACACCATGGGCTAAATGGCTAGGTCACATGGACCCCGAAGGCTCAGAGAAAGTTGGGGGAGGAGACCCACTGGAATAGCTGTTGGGAGACAGATGGTACCCTCCCGTCAAGGCCATCCAGCGTGTTCTTTAACGTTGGGTTGTTTTACCTCTGAGCGGCCCTTTTTTTTGCACACAATGGGCTAAATGGCCAGGTCACATGGACCCCGAAGGCTCAGAGAAGGTTGGGGGAGGGGACCCACTGGAACAGCTGTTGGGAGACAGATGGTAGCCTCCCGTCAAGATCATCCAGCGTGTTCTTTAACGTGCACAGGGTATGGCTCTCCCACACACGGAGCCACGGCTTAACATCCCATCCGACGGACGGCGGCCTTTCCAAGCCCATCGGTGTCCCTTACTGACCATGGGCAGGGCGGGGAATTTTGCGGAGATAAATCTCAACGCTGACCCAGCTGGGACTCGAATCTTGGAACTACAGATTACGAGCCTGGCGCGCTACCGACTGAGCCAGCCCCGCCCCAAAGTAAAAACAGTGCACAATAAACTAATGTCCCTTTTTGCCGGGCAGTCAACGCTTCCTTTGGCAATCAAGTTTGCCAATGAAAGTGTTCAGGAGTCCAAGTTGCAGATGGTTATTCGTCTTATTCTCCTTTAAGCATCTCCAACTTGGAGCTACTGTGAAAAAAATAAAATACAAAAAAATTCAACTTTCCAAAACAAGATGATGCGACAGATTGTCTGCGCATCCTGGTTCGTGCGTAATTCCATCATCCAAAGGGATCTTTGTGTCTCTTCTGTTCGGGACTGCACTTGAGATGCTGCAATTCAGTTTTTTGAAAATGCTATGGAAGATCAGAATCTTCTTATTTCAGGAGCTCTTAAGTACGATCACCTCCGCCAGCAAAAGTTTAAGAGGCCAAGATCCATCCTCGTATCAGATCAATTCTAGAGTTTTTTTTTTCTCAAGTTGATCTCGAAAATCAAGAATTAGCCTTAGGGATCTGATTCTTTTCAGTTTATACCTCTTTGCATTTTAACTTCAATGCTACAGGCACACTTCAGAGGGGCGGGGGTGGCTCAGTAGGTAGCGCGCCAGGCTCGTAATCTGTAGTTCCCAGGTTCGAGTCCCAGCTGAGTCAGCTTTGAGATTTATCTCCGCAAAGATTCCCCGCCCTGCCCACGGTCAGTAGGGGACACCGATGGGCTTGGAAAGGCCGCCGTCCGTCGGATGGAACTTTAAGCCGTGGCTCCGTGTGCGGGAGAGTCATACCCTGTGCACGTTCAAGAACACGCTGGATGGCCTTGACGGGAGGCTACCATCTGTCTCCCAACAGCTGTTCCAGTGGGTCCCCTCCCCTAACCTTCTCTGAGCCTTCGGGGTCCTTGTGACCTGGCCATTTAGCCCATGGTGTGCAAAAAAGTGCCGCTCAGAGGTAAAACAACCCAACGTTAAAGAACACGCTGGATGGCCTTGACGGGAGGCTACCATCTGTCTCCCAACAGCTGTTCCAGTGGGTCCCCTCCCCCAACCTTCTCTGAGCCTTCGGGGTCCATGTGACTTGGCCATTTAGCCCATGGCGTGCAAAAAAGTGCCGCTCAGAGGTAAAACAACCCAACCCACACTTCAGATGGAGGAGATAAGGACTTGCAAAAAGTCCGGTGCTCCATTTCGTCTCTTTATGATCTCGATCTACACGAATCTTTATGAGAATTTTTTTGGTTCTACCTGTCGGTTTTTGTAGAACCTCTCCGGGCAAGTTCATGTTTTATGAAATAAGCAACTCTGATAAGATATCTCTGAAGTATTAAAATTTCATTAGAGTGTTTTCAGAAATATAATGTATTTGCACATTAACTGATTTGGGTTGTTTTACCTCTGAGCGTCACTTTTTTGCACACCATGGGCTAAATGGCCAGGTCACAAGGACTCCGAGAAGGTTGGGAGAGGGGACCTAGTGGAACAGTTGTTGGGAGACAGATGGTAGCCTCCCGTCAAGACCATCCAGCGTGTTCTTTAAAGTGCACAGGGTATGACACTCCCGCACACGTGGCCACGGCTTAACGTCCCATAAGACTGACGGCGGCATTTCCAAGCCCATCGGTGTCCCCTACTGACGTCCAAACCCATCGGTTCCCGTACTGACGTGGGCAGGGCGGGGAATTATGCGGAGATAAATCTCAACGCTGACCCAACTGGGACTCGAACCTGGGAACTGAGATTACGAGCCTGGCGCGCTACCGACTGAGCCACCCCCGCTCCCACATAAACTAATATCCAACTTCTATTTCAATACAGAAATCACATTATATTTACATTAGAAATATGAACTATTTTTTTAAATAAATATTTTGTTTCTTTTTAATACTACCACTACTTTCTTAAAGTACTGCACTATTAAAGTTTCAAGTATTTTAAAATTTCAATCTAATGGACACAGGAAATTAATTCAGCAACTAAAGACATGCAATTTGCACTTTTATTTTGTCGCGATGGCTTCACTGTAAAGCAGGATTTGCTACCTTTTAGAAGTCGCTGCAGTCGCACGGTTCACATTGTATCTATGGGATGGTACATCACAGATGGTAGCCTCCCGTCAAGGCCATCCAGTGTGTTCTTTAACGTGCACTGGGTATGGCTCTCCTGCACACAGAGCCACGGCTTTACGTCCCATCCGACGGACGGCAGCCTTTCCCAGCCCTCCTACTGACTGTGGGCAGAGCGGAGAGTTTTGCGGAGATAAATCTCAACGCTGACCTAGCTGGGACTCAAACCTGGGAAGTACAGATTACGAGCCTGGCACACTACTGACTGAGCCATCCCCGCCCCATTCAAACAAGTAAGATCAAAAGTGATCACCTTATTTGAATTCACAATGCATGCAGCACATGATATGGGTCTCCCGTTCAGTCAGCGTTGAGATTTATCTCCGTAACATTCCCCACCCTGCCCACGGTCAGTAGGGGACACCGATGGACTTGGAAAGGCCGCTGTCCGTCGGATGTGGCGTTGAGCCGTGGACCCGTGTGCGGGAGAGCCATACCCTGTGCACGTTAAAGAACACGCTGGATGGCCTTGATGGGAGGCTACCATCTGTCTCCCAACAGATGTTCCCGAAGGCTCAGAGAAAGATGGGTCCCCTCGCCCAACTCTCTCTGAGCTTTGGGGGTCCAGGTGACCTGGTCATTTAGCCCACGGTGTGCAAAAAAGTGCTGCTCAGAGGTAAAACAACCCAACCCAACTTCCGTTCAGGGGGCCACGGTTTACTTCCCATCCAACCGACGGCGATCTTTCCAAGCCCATCGTTATCCCCTACTGACCGAGGGTAGGGTCAGGAGTTTTGCGCAGATAAATCTCAACGCTTGTTCAGATGGGACTCTAACCTGAGAACTGCAAATTACGAACCTGACGCGTAACTGAGCCACACTGATCTGGCCGGCGCCATGGACTTTATTTAGAGAGTTAAGAAAATTGTATTATTTAACAGCAAAACTACCAGTTTAAATAATTGCTTTCATAAAACAAGAAAAACAGGTTGTTCAAGTCAACATTGGATTAAAAAATACTTATACAATTGCAGTCTTCTTGGATCTAAAAAAGGCATATGATAATGTATGGATAGAGGGATTGATTTATAAGTGTCTAAAGCTTAACATTAAAGTTAAAATATTGAACTATTTACAAAATTTGTTAATTCACAGAAATATGAGAGTTAAACTAAATGATATCCTCTCAAGGCCAATCAAACTTCAGAGAGGCTTGCCTCAGGGCGGATCCTTGAATCCCTTATTGTTTAATTTATTCTTACACGATCTTCCAAATGCCTTTCCTAATACTGTCAAGTTCTCTGTTTTTGCGGATGATATCGCAATATGGATATTTGGAAGAAATTTACAATCATTGGAGGAACTGTTTCAGAAAACGCTTTTGAAGTTAGAAATTTACTTTGATAAATGGGGACTGCAGGTGTCACCAGAAAACACTGTTGTGCTCACCTTTTGCTCCCTCCGCAAATTTCCTTCTTTACAGTTAAGGATGAACAATACAATATTAAAGGTTGTTAACAAATTTCTCGGAGTTGTACTAGATTCAGAACTGAAATGATCAAAATATATGAATTCATGGAAGAAACTACAAGACCCTTCGTAAATATCCTGCGATGTCTGGCTCCGAGGAAACGAGGAACCTCCATTCAACAAATGCTAAACATTTATAAAGTCTTAATAAGATCCAGACTGGAATATGGAGGATTTCTTTGGAAAATGCTAGGATTAGGCATGGATGTTGTGTGTCGTTTTTCTGCTGAGGTCCTGCCATCCTCTCAGATCTCCTACTATGGCATATAAACTGACAGGCTCCTGTCAGACCTCTGTGGCAAGCAGCTGCTTGAGGGGGTATTTTTTTTTTTAATTGAGGCAAAGTATGCTTCCTTTACAAAACTATTTGCGGATGGCTCTGTGAGCAAGGATGAGGGAAGAGCGGCTGCTGCAGTTTGGATCCCAGATCAGAATATTCATTTAGAAGTTAGACTACCGGACCAAACAGAAGTTTTCGCAACTGAATTAGTAGCCATAGAAATGGCCCTTAAGTGGGCTACTAGTCTGTCCTGTGACAAAGTTGTTATTCTGTCTAATTGCCGATCAGTTATTCAATTTTTGCAAGGAGATCAGGGAAGATCTAGCAACAATGAGCTTTTTTGCAACATTTTGAAGATGGCGAATAAAATGATGAAATGTGGTATTGAGTTAAACGTGCAGTGCATTCCCAGCCACGTCGGCGTTATAGGAAATGAAATTGTTGACAAAATTGCTAAGGAAGCGTTATTACGTGAAAACTGGCTCAATATTCCAAGACGTTTCAATTATTATAAAAGCAAAAATAGGCAAATTTTGAAACGAAATTTTTTGCATTATTTTAAAGTTCATTCTTCCTCACATCTGAATCATAGGAGTTTGATTGGTCAAACCATTGATCCATTTCAAGATTTCGGATTGACTAAAAACGACATAGTGACCATTACCAGGCTCAGAACAGGGACCACAAGACTGAATGATCAAATGCATAAGATGAACAGAGCTGAGTCATCTTCCTGTGATACATGTAGAACAAAAGAAACAGCCTCTCATGTGTTACTTAATTGCAGCAAATTTGATACTCATAGAGATCAAAGGTTTCACTCACTGGAATCGGAATTAAGGAATTTATACTCAAATATACTACTACTTTTTATCAGAATTTGATAAAAAGAAAATATACTTTTAAATTAATTTTACAATTTTTAAAGGATACTAATTTGATTGACAGAATTTGATTTGGTGCCCATATAGTGCCACGATGTTTCTGCATTAGGAAATTGAACGCTCTTAAAATTCTAATAATGTTAATCAAGAACTTTCAGTTTCTACTGAACTACCTCCATCCTTCAGAGAACTCTGGAATGCTTATGGAATGTTTATTTGACCTCCAATCTAAGATAACTGACAATTTTATGGTTTTGCTTTTGAAATTTTAGTTTTCCAGACTCAGTTGGGAGGACATAAGTGCACGGACCTTTCTTAAAAGAATTTCCGAACCAGAAGGGCGAAAGGCCCCGAGTGATTTCCGGAATAATAGTTTATGTTGAAGAAGAAGCGAAGCGAAATACTTTATACTAAAGTTTACTAAAATGTGTAAGAGTGTTTTCAGCTGTTCGAACGAATTAATTTGGGAATATTTTCTCTGTGATATTTTGAGTCCGATCTCCTCGCGACAAAGACCGAACCCGAAGTCGTCTGTGCAATTGTGTGCCCGAACTCATCTCTAGAGAAACATTCACGGTTTCTCAGACATTAAATTCTCTCCTGCACCATAAATTCTTTTCGTGACTAGTCGAGCTAATGAAAACCGCCATGAAGATAATACCAATTTATCTTCTACCGTTCGTGTGTTTAGGACGACAACGCTGCATCAGATGAATATTTATTCTCCAGTGGCTATCTCACAGTCTTTATTGCTTTGAAGGGCGAAACGTTGCCGTAAAAATGATAATATCGCACTTTACGTTAAACAGAGCTCTGTTCTGAATTTGCATTAAAAGGAAATGGTTTTAATATTAATGAATAGATTTAATAGCTCTAGGGTTAGTCAAAATTTATTCGCCGAAACATTTGATTTTGGTGCTAAACTCATGGTTAAATATTCAGAGCTCTTTGGAAATTGCTCTATCCTGATTCTTCTATTGATCTTTTATGATTTTGGGTTGGGTTGTTTTACCTCTGAGCGGGACTTTTTTGCACACCATGGGCTAAATGGCCAGGTCACGTGGACCCCGAAGGCTCAGATAAGGTTGGGGGAGGGGACCCACTGGAACAGCTGTTGGGAGACAGATGGTAGCCTCCCGTCAAGGCCATCCAGTGTGTTCTTTAACGTTGGGTTGTTTTACCTCTGAGCGGCACTTTTTTGCACACCATGGGCTAAATGGCCAGGTCACATGGACCCCGAAGGCTCAGAGAAGGTTGGGGGAGGGGACCCACTGAAACAGCTGTTGGGAGACAGATGGTAGCCTCCCGTCAAGGCCATCCAGTGTGTTCTTTAACGTTGGGTTGTTTTACCTCTGAGCGGCACTTTTTTGCACACCATGGGCTAAATGGCCATGGTCACATGGACCCCGAAGGCTCAGAGAAGGTTGGGGGAGGGGACCCACTGGAACAGCTGTTGGGAGACACATGGTAGCCTCCCGTCAAGGTCATCCAGCGTGTTCTTTAACGTGCACAGGGTATGTCTCTCCCGCACACGGGGCCACGGCTTAACGTCCCATCCGACGGACGGCGGCCTTTCCAAGCCCATCGGTGTCTTCTACTGACCGTGGGCAGGGCGGGGAATTTTGCGGAGATAAATCTCAACGTTAACCCAGCTGGGACTCCAATCTGGGAACTACAGATTACGAGCCTGGCGCGCTACCGACTGAGCCACCCCCGCCCCTTTATGATTTTCATTTTATGGTATTAATAATATCGTATGGGTTGTGTTATTTTATCTATGACTGGCTCTTTATCTGCATGGGGCGAAGGTGGCTCAGTCGGTAGCGCGCCAGGCTCGTAATCTGCAGTTCCCAGGTTCGAGTCCCAGCTGGATCAGCGTTGAGATTTATCTCCGCAAAACTACTCGTCCTGCCCACGGTCAGTAGGGGACACCGATGGGCTTGGAAAGGGCGTCGTCCGTCGGATGGGACGTTAAGCTGTGGCCCCGTATGCGGGAGAGAGCCCATACTCTGTTCACGTTAAAGAACACACTGGATAGCTTTGATGGGAGGCTACCATCTGTCTCCCAACAACATTTCCAGTGGGTTCCCTCCCCAAATCCTTCTCTGAGCTTTCGGGGTCCTTGTGACCTGGCCATTTAGCTCATTTTGTACAAAAAAAGTGCCGCTCAGAGGTAAAAAAAACCCCCAACTTTATTTGCATACAAAGGGCTAAATGGCTAGGTTACAAGAACAGCGAAGGCTCAGAGGAAATTAGGGGAGGAGACGCACTGGACACAACTACTTGGATACAGATGTCAAGGCCAATCAGCGTGTTCTTAAATTTTGGGTTTTTGTATCTATGGCTTGTAAAATGTTTTGCACACAGTGGGCTAAATAGCCAGGTCACAAGGACCCCAAAGGCTCAGAGGATTGGATTGTTTTACCTCTGAGCGGCACTTTTTTGCACACTATGGGCTAAATGGCCAGGCCACAAGGACCCCGAAGGCTCAGAGAAGGTTGGGGGAGGGGACCCACTGGAACAGCTGTTGGGAGACAGATGGTAGCCTCCCGTCAAGGTTATCCAGCGTGTTCTTTAACGTGCACAGGGTATGGCTCTCCCGCACACGGATCCACGGCTTAACGTCCCATCCGACGGACGGCGGCCTTTCCAAGTCCATCGGTGTCCCCTACTGACCGTGGGCACGGCGAGGAATTTTTGCGGAGATAAATCTCAACGCTGACCCAGCTGGGATTCGAACCTGGGAACTACAGATTACGAGCCTGGCGCACTACCGACTGAGCCACCCCCGCCCCATTTTGACAACAGCAATGCCAGTCACTAGGTATTATGTTATTCTTAATATTGTTAGAAATTAAATGGACGAGCACTGAGCGTGAGTTCAAGTAAATATTTACAATGATAATTACAAAACAATGGAATTTATTACAAAAAACATGGATGAAATTATTTATACAAACTAAGTCAACCGGAACGAAAATCTATATCAATATAAACTCTCAGAAAAATCCACTATCTTACTTCTATTTACACCCCCATAGCCGTCCCATGGCCGAGTAGTTAGCACGCTTGACTACTGATCTAAGGGACCTGGGTTCGAGCCCTGGGTAAGGCATGGTTGTGTGTGTTGTTTTTCTGCTGAGGTCCTTCCATCCTCTCAGATCTCCTACTATGGCATATAAACTGACAGGCTCCTGTCAGACCTCTGTGGCAAGCAGCTGCTTGAGGGCGTATTTTTTTAATTATTTACACCCCAAATCACAAAGCAAGCTAATATCATTCGATAAACAGTAAAATCATGTTGGTAAATAAATGTTCGATCTATCGAGAATATCCTTGCCAATTCTTATAAACAAACTAAATACTATCGTACAGTCGCTCAAAAAATAATATCCGAACACTATGGTTGATTGCAGAATTCAGAAAAAATACCTGGCAACGGTTTTTTTAGAAATTAGTGATCTGGCAACCTTCGTGTCACGTGACGCGAAGGTTTCCAGATCACTAATTTCTAAAAAAAATCGTTGCCAGATATTTTTTCTGAATTCTGTAATCAACCATAATGTTCGGATTTTTTTGAGCGACTGTACACAAAGGTTAACAGATCACTAATTTCTAAAAAATCGTTGCCAGATATTTTTTCTGAATTCTGTAATCAACCATAATGTTCGGATTTTTTTGAGCGACTGTACACAAAGGTTAACAGATCACTAATTTCTAAAAAATCGTTGCCAGATATTTTTTCTGAATTCTGTAATCAACCATAATGTTCGGATTTTTTTTGAGCGACTGTACACAAAGGTTAACAGATCACTAATTTCTAAAAAATCGTTGCCAGATATTTTTTCTGAATTCTGTAATCAACCATAATGTTCGGATTTTTTTGAGCGACTGTACACAAAGGTTAACAGATCACTAATTTCTAAAAAATCGTTGCCAGATATTTTTTCTGAATTCTGTAATCAACCATAATGTTCGGATTTTTTTGAGCGACTGTACACAAAGGTTAACAGATCACTAATTTCTAAAAAATCGTTGCCAGATATTTTTTCTGAATTCTGTAATCAACCATAATGTTCGGATTTTTTTGAGCGACTGTACACAAAGGTTAACAGATCACTAATTTCTAAAAAATCGTTGCCAGATATTTTTTCTGAATTCTGTAATCAACCATAATGTTCGGATTTTTTTGAGCGACTGTACACAAAGGTTAACAGATCACTAATTTCTAAAAAATCGTTGCCAGATATTTTTTCTGAATTCTGTAATCAACCATAATGTTCGGATTTTTTTGAGCGACTGTACACAAAGGTTAACAGATCACTAATTTCTAAAAAATCGTTGCCAGATATTTTTTCTGAATTCTGTAATCAACCATAATGTTCGGATTTTTTTGAGCGACTGTACACAAAGGTTAACAGATCACTAATTTCTAAAAAATCGTTGCCAGATATTTTTTCTGAATTCTGTAATCAACCATAATGTTCGGATTTTTTTGAGCGACTGTACACAAAGGTTAACAGATCACTAATTTCTAAAAAATCGTTGCCAGATATTTTTTCTGAATTCTGTAATCAACCATAATGTTCGGATTTTTTTGAGCGACTGTACACAAAGGTTAACAGATCACTAATTTCTAAAAAATCGTTGCCAGATATTTTTTCTGAATTCTGTAATCAACCATAATGTTCGGATTTTTTTGAGCGACTGTACACAAAGGTTAACAGATCACTAATTTCTAAAAAATCGTTGCCAGATATTTTTTCTGAATTCTGTAATCAACCATAATGTTCGGATTTTTTTGAGCGACTGTACACAAAGGTTAACAGATCACTAATTTCTAAAAAATCGTTGCCAGATATTTTTTCTGAATTCTGTAATCAACCATAATGTTCGGATTTTTTTGAGCGACTGTACACAAAGGTTAACAGATCACTAATTTCTAAAAAATCGTTGCCAGATATTTTTTCTGAATTCTGTAATCAACCATAATGTTCGGATTTTTTTGAGCGACTGTACACAAAGGTTAACAGATCACTAATTTCTAAAAAATCGTTGCCAGATATTTTTTCTGAATTCTGTAATCAACCATAATGTTCGGATTTTTTTGAGCGACTGTACACAAAGGTTAACAGATCACTAATTTCTAAAAAATCGTTGCCAGATATTTTTTCTGAATTCTGTAATCAACCATAATGTTCGGATTTTTTTGAGCGACTGTACACAAAGGTTAACAGATCACTAATTTCTAAAAAATCGTTGCCAGATATTTTTTCTGAATTCTGTAATCAACCATAATGTTCGGATTTTTTTGAGCGACTGTACACAAAGGTTAACAGATCACTAATTTCTAAAAAATCGTTGCCAGATATTTTTTCTGAATTCTGTAATCAACCATAATATTCGGATTTTTTTGAGCGACTGTACACAAAGGTTAACAGATCACTAATTTCTAAAAAATCGTTGCCAGATATTTTTTCTGAATTCTGTAATCAACCATAATGTTCGGATTTTTTTTGAGCGACTGTACACAAAGGTTAACAGATCACTAATTTCTAAAAAATCGTTGCCAGATATTTTTTCTGAATTCTGTAATCAACCATAATGTTCGGATTTTTTTGAGCGACTGTACACAAAGGTTAACAGATCACTAATTTCTAAAAAATCGTTGCCAGATATTTTTTCTGAATTCTGTAATCAACCATAATGTTCGGATTTTTTTGAGCGACTGTACACAAAGGTTAACAGATCACTAATTTCTAAAAAATCGTTGCCAGATATTTTTTCTGAATTCTGTAATCAACCATAATGTTCGGATTTTTTTGAGCGACTGTACACAAAGGTTAACAGATCACTAATTTCTAAAAAATCGTTGCCAGATATTTTTTCTGAATTCTGTAATCAACCATAATGTTCGGATTTTTTTGAGCGACTGTACACAAAGGTTAACAGATCACTAATTTCTAAAAAATCGTTGCCAGATATTTTTTCTGAATTCTGTAATCAACCATAATGTTCGGATTTTTTTGAGCGACTGTACACAAAGGTTAACAGATCACTAATTTCTAAAAAATCGTTGCCAGATATTTTTTCTGAATTCTGTAATCAACCATAATGTTCGGATTTTTTTGAGCGACTGTACACAAAGGTTAACAGATCACTAATTTCTAAAAAATCGTTGCCAGATATTTTTTCTGAATTCTGTAATCAACCATAATGTTCGGATTTTTTTTGAGCGACTGTACACAAAGGTTAACAGATCACTAATTTCTAAAAAATCGTTGCCAGATATTTTTTCTGAATTCTGTAATCAACCATAATGTTCGGATTTTTTTGAGCGACTGTACACAAAGGTTAACAGATCACTAATTTCTAAAAAATCGTTGCCAGATATTTTTTCTGAATTCTGTAATCAACCATAATGTTCGGATTTTTTTTGAGCGACTGTACACAAAGGTTAACAGATCACTAATTTCTAAAAAATCGTTGCCAGATATTTTTTCTGAATTCTGTAATCAACCATAATGTTCGGATTTTTTTGAGCGACTGTACACAAAGGTTAACAGATCACTAATTTCTAAAAAATCGTTGCCAGATATTTTTTCTGAATTCTGTAATCAACCATAATGTTCGGATTTTTTTGAGCGACTGTACACAAAGGTTAACAGATCACTAATTTCTAAAAAATCGTTGCCAGATATTTTTTCTGAATTCTGTAATCAACCATAATGTTCGGATTTTTTTTGAGCGACTGTACACAAAGGTTAACAGATCACTAATTTCTAAAAAATCGTTGCCAGATATTTTTTCTGAATTCTGTAATCAACCATAATGTTCGGATTTTTTTGAGCGACTGTACACAAAGGTTAACAGATCACTAATTTCTAAAAAATCGTTGCCAGATATTTTTTCTGAATTCTGTAATCAACCATAATGTTCGGATTTTTTTGAGCGACTGTACACAAAGGTTAACAGATCACTAATTTCTAAAAAATCGTTGCCAGATATTTTTTCTGAATTCTGTAATCAACCATAATGTTCGGATTTTTTTTGAGCGACTGTACACAAAGGTTAACAGATCACTAATTTCTAAAAAATCGTTGCCAGATATTTTTTCTGAATTCTGTAATCAACCATAATGTTCGGATTTTTTTGAGCGACTGTACACAAAGGTTAACAGATCACTAATTTCTAAAAAATCGTTGCCAGATATTTTTTCTGAATTCTGTAATCAACCATAATGTTCGGATTTTTTTGAGCGACTGTACACAAAGGTTAACAGATCACTAATTTCTAAAAAATCGTTGCCAGATATTTTTTCTGAATTCTGTAATCAACCATAATGTTCGGATTTTTTTTGAGCGACTGTACACAAAGGTTAACAGATCACTAATTTCTAAAAAATCGTTGCCAGATATTTTTTCTGAATTCTGTAATCAACCATAATGTTCGGATTTTTTTGAGCGACTGTACACAAAGGTTAACAGATCACTAATTTCTAAAAAATCGTTGCCAGATATTTTTTCTGAATTCTGTAATCAACCATAATGTTCGGATTTTTTTTGAGCGACTGTACACAAAGGTTAACAGATCACTAATTTCTAAAAAATCGTTGCCAGATATTTTTTCTGAATTCTGTAATCAACCATAATGTTCGGATTTTTTTTGAGCGACTGTACACAAAGGTTAACAGATCACTAATTTCTAAAAAATCGTTGCCAGATATTTTTTCTGAATTCTGTAATCAACCATAATGTTCGGATTTTTTTGAGCGACTGTACACAAAGGTTAACAGATCACTAATTTCTAAAAAATCGTTGCCAGATATTTTTTCTGAATTCTGTAATCAACCATAATGTTCGGATTTTTTTGAGCGACTGTACACAAAGGTTAACAGATCACTAATTTCTAAAAAATCGTTGCCAGATATTTTTTCTGAATTCTGTAATCAACCATAATGTTCGGATTTTTTTGAGCGACTGTACACAAAGGTTAACAGATCACTAATTTCTAAAAAATCGTTGCCAGATATTTTTTCTGAATTCTGTAATCAACCATAATGTTCGGATTTTTTTGAGCGACTGTACACAAAGGTTAACAGATCACTAATTTCTAAAAAATCGTTGCCAGATATTTTTTCTGAATTCTGTAATCAACCATAATGTTTCGGATTTTTTTGAGCGACTGTACACAAAGGTTAACAGATCACTAATTTCTAAAAAATCGTTGCCAGATATTTTTTCTGAATTCTGTAATCAACCATAATGTTCGGATTTTTTTGAGCGACTGTACACAAAGGTTAACAGATCACTAATTTCTAAAAAATCGTTGCCAGATATTTTTTCTGAATTCTGTAATCAACCATAATGTTCGGATTTTTTTGAGCGACTGTACACAAAGGTTAACAGATCACTAATTTCTAAAAAATCGTTGCCAGATATTTTTTCTGAATTCTGTAATCAACCATAATGTTCGGATTTTTTTGAGCGACTGTACACAAAGGTTAACAGATCACTAATTTCTAAAAAATCGTTGCCAGATATTTTTTCTGAATTCTGTAATCAACCATAATGTTCGGATTTTTTTGAGCGACTGTACACAAAGGTTAACAGATCACTAATTTCTAAAAAATCGTTGCCAGATATTTTTTCTGAATTCTGTAATCAACCATAATGTTCGGATTTTTTTTGAGCGACTGTAGACAAAGGTTAACAGATCACTAATTTCTAAAAAATCGTTGCCAGATATTTTTTCTGAATTCTGTAATCAACCATAATGTTCGGATTTTTTTTGAGCGACTGTACACAAAGGTTAACAGATCACTAATTTCTAAAAAATCGTCGCCAGATATTTTTTCTGAATTCTGTAATCAACCATAATGTTCGGATTTTTTTGAGCGACTGTACACAAAGGTTAACAGATCACTAATTTCTAAAAAATCGTTGCCAGATATTTTTTCTGAATTCTGTAATCAACCATAATGTTCGGATTTTTTTGAGCGACTGTACACAAAGGTTAACAGATCACTAATTTCTAAAAAATCGTTGCCAGATATTTTTTCTGAATTCTGTAATCAACCATAATGTTCGGATTTTTTTGAGCGACTGTACACAAAGGTTAACAGATCACTAATTTCTAAAAAATCGTTGCCAGATATTTTTTCTGAATTCTGTAATCAACCATAATGTTCGGATTTTTTTGAGCGACTGTACACAAAGGTTAACAGATCACTAATTTCTAAAAAATCGTTGCCAGATATTTTTTCTGAATTCTGTAATCAACCATAATGTTCGGATTTTTTTGAGCGACTGTACACAAAGGTTAACAGATCACTAATTTCTAAAAAATCGTTGCCAGATATTTTTTCTGAATTCTGTAATCAACCATAATGTTCGGATTTTTTTGAGCGACTGTACACAAAGGTTAACAGATCACTAATTTCTAAAAAATCGTTGCCAGATATTTTTTCTGAATTCTGTAATCAACCATAATGTTCGGATTTTTTTTGAGCGACTGTACACAAAGGTTAACAGATCACTAATTTCTAAAAAATCGTTGCCAGATATTTTTTCTGAATTCTGTAATCAACCATAATGTTCGGATTTTTTTGAGCGACTGTACACAAAGGTTAACAGATCACTAATTTCTAAAAAATCGTTGCCAGATATTTTTTCTGAATTCTGTAATCAACCATAATGTTCGGATTTTTTTTGAGCGACTGTACACAAAGGTTAACAGATCACTAATTTCTAAAAAATCGTTGCCAGATATTTTTTCTGAATTCTGTAATCAACCATAATGTTCGGATTTTTTTGAGCGACTGTACACAAAGGTTAACAGATCACTAATTTCTAAAAAATCGTTGCCAGATATTTTTTCTGAATTCTGTAATCAACCATAATGTTCGGCTTTTTTTGAGCGACTGTACACAAAGGTTAACAGATCACTAATTTCTAAAAAATCGTTGCCAGATATTTTTTCTGAATTCTGTAATCAACCATAATGTTCGGATTTTTTTGAGCGACTGTACACAAAGGTTAACAGATCACTAATTTCTAAAAAATCGTTGCCAGATATTTTTTCTGAATTCTGTAATCAACCATAATGTTCGGATTTTTTTGAGCGACTGTACACAAAGGTTAACAGATCACTAATTTCTAAAAAATCGTTGCCAGATATTTTTTCTGAATTCTGTAATCAACCATAATGTTCGGGTTTTTTTTGAGCGACTGTACACAAAGGTTAACAGATCACTAATTTCTAAAAAATCGTTGCCAGATATTTTTCTGAATTCTGTAATCAACCATAATGTTCGGATTTTTTTGAGCGACTGTACACAAAGGTTAACAGATCACTAATTTCTAAAAAATCGTTGCCAGATATTTTTTCTGAATTCTGTAATCAACCATAATGTTCGGATTTTTTTGAGCGACTGTACACAAAGGTTAACAGATCACTAATTTCTAAAAAATCGTTGCCAGATATTTTTTCTGAATTATGTAATCAACCATAATGTTCGGATTTTTTTGAGCGACTGTACACAAAGGTTAACAGATCACTAATTTCTAAAAAATCGTTGCCAGATATTTTTTCTGAATTCTGTAATCAACCATAATGTTCGGATTTTTTTTGAGCGACTGTACACAAAGGTTAACAGATCACTAATTTCTAAAAAATCGTTGCCAGATATTTTTTCTGAATTCTGTAATCAACCATAATGTTCGGATTTTTTTGAGCGACTGTACACAAAGGTTAACAGATCACTAATTTCTAAAAAATCGTTGCCAGATATTTTTTCTGAATTCTGTAATCAACCATAATGTTCGGATTTTTTTGAGCGACTGTACACAAAGGTTAACAGATCACTAATTTCTAAAAAATCGTTGCCAGATATTTTTTCTGAATTCTGTAATCAACCATAATGTTCGGATTTTTTTGAGCGACTGTACACAAAGGTTAACAGATCACTAATTTCTAAAAAATCGTTGCCAGATATTTTTTCTGAATTCTGTAATCAACCATAATGTTCGGATTTTTTTGAGCGACTGTACACAAAGGTTAACAGATCACTAATTTCTAAAAAATCGTTGCCAGATATTTTTTCTGAATTCTGTAATCAACCATAATGTTCGGATTTTTTTGAGCGACTGTACACAAAGGTTAACAGATCACTAATTTCTAAAAAATCGTTGCCAGATATTTTTTCTGAATTCTGTAATCAACCATAATGTTCGGATTTTTTTGAGCGACTGTACACAAAGGTTAACAGATCACTAATTTCTAAAAAATCGTTGCCAGATATTTTTTCTGAATTCTGTAATCAACCATAATGTTCGGATTTTTTTGAGCGACTGTACACAAAGGTTAACAGATCACTAATTTCTAAAAAATCGTTGCCAGATATTTTTTCTGAATTCTGTAATCAACCATAATGTTCGGATTTTTTTGAGCGACTGTACACAAAGGTTAACAGATCACTAATTTCTAAAAAATCGTTGCCAGATATTTTTTCTGAATTCTGTAATCAACCATAATGTTCGGATTTTTTTGAGCGACTGTACACAAAGGTTAACAGATCACTAATTTCTAAAAAATCGTTGCCAGATATTTTTTCTGAATTCTGTAATCAACCATAATATTCGGATTTTTTTGAGCGACTGTACACAAAGGTTAACAGATCACTAATTTCTAAAAAATCGTTGCCAGATATTTTTTCTGAATTCTGTAATCAACCATAATGTTCGGATTTTTTTTGAGCGACTGTACACAAAGGTTAACAGATCACTAATTTCTAAAAAATCGTTGCCAGATATTTTTTCTGAATTCTGTAATCAACCATAATGTTCGGATTTTTTTGAGCGACTGTACACAAAGGTTAACAGATCACTAATTTCTAAAAAATCGTTGCCAGATATTTTTTCTGAATTCTGTAATCAACCATAATGTTCGGATTTTTTTTGAGCGACTGTACACAAAGGTTAACAGATCACTAATTTCTAAAAAATCGTTGCCAGATATTTTTTCTGAATTCTGTAATCAACCATAATGTTCGGATTTTTTTGAGCGACTGTACACAAAGGTTAACAGATCACTAATTTCTAAAAAATCGTTGCCAGATATTTTTTCTGAATTCTGTAATCAACCATAATGTTCGGATTTTTTTTGAGCGACTGTACACAAAGGTTAACAGATCACTAATTTCTAAAAAATCGTTGCCAGATATTTTTTCTGAATTCTGTAATCAACCATAATGTTCGGATTTTTTTTGAGCGACTGTACACAAAGGTTAACAGATCACTAATTTCTAAAAAATCGTTGCCAGATATTTTTTCTGAATTCTGTAATCAACCATAATGTTCGGATTTTTTTGAGCGACTGTACACAAAGGTTAACAGATCACTAATTTCTAAAAAATCGTTGCCAGATATTTTTTCTGAATTCTGTAATCAACCATAATGTTCGGATTTTTTTGAGCGACTGTACACAAAGGTTAACAGATCACTAATTTCTAAAAAATCGTTGCCAGATATTTTTTCTGAATTCTGTAATCAACCATAATGTTCGGATTTTTTTGAGCGACTGTACACAAAGGTTAACAGATCACTAATTTCTAAAAAATCGTTGCCAGATATTTTTTCTGAATTCTGTAATCAACCATAATGTTCGGATTTTTTTTGAGCGACTGTACACAAAGGTTAACAGATCACTAATTTCTAAAAAATCGTTGCCAGATATTTTTTCTGAATTCTGTAATCAACCATAATGTTCGGATTTTTTTGAACGACTGTACACAAAGGTTAACAGATCACTAATTTCTAAAAAATCGTTGCCAGATATTTTTTCTGAATTCTGTAATCAACCATAATGTTCGGATTTTTTTTGAGCGACTGTACACAAAGGTTAACAGATCACTAATTTCTAAAAAATCGTTGCCAGATATTTTTTCTGAATTCTGTAATCAACCATAATGTTCGGATTTTTTTTGAGCGACTGTACACAAAGGTTAACAGATCACTAATTTCTAAAAAATCGTTGCCAGATATTTTTTCTGAATTCTGTAATCAACCATAATGTTCGGATTTTTTTTGAGCGACTGTACACAAAGGTTAACAGATCACTAATTTCTAAAAAATCGTTGCCAGATATTTTTTCTGAATTCTGTAATCAACCATAATGTTCGGATTTTTTTTGAGCGACTGTACACAAAGGTTAACAGATCACTAATTTCTAAAAAATCGTTGCCAGATATTTTTTCTGAATTCTGTAATCAACCATAATGTTCGGATTTTTTTGAGCGACTGTACACAAAGGTTAACAGATCACTAATTTCTAAAAAATCGTTGCCAGATATTTTTTCTGAATTCTGTAATCAACCATAATGTTCGGATTTTTTTTGAGCGACTGTACACAAAGGTTAACAGATCACTAATTTCTAAAAAATCGTTGCCAGATATTTTTTCTGAATTCTGTAATCAACCATAATGTTCGGATTTTTTTTGAGCGACTGTACACAAAGGTTAACAGATCACTAATTTCTAAAAAATCGTTGCCAGATATTTTTTCTGAATTCTGTAATCAACCATAATGTTCGGATTTTTTTTGAGCGACTGTACACAAAGGTTAACAGATCACTAATTTCTAAAAAATCGTTGCCAGATATTTTTTCTGAATTCTGTAATCAACCATAATGTTCGGATTTTTTTGAGCGACTGTACACAAAGGTTATCAGATCACTAATTTCTAAAAAATCGTTGCCAGATATTTTTTCTGAATTCTGTAATCAACCATAATGTTCGGATTTTTTTGAGCGACTGTACACAAAGGTTAACAGATCACTAATTTCTAAAAAATCGTTGCCAGATATTTTTTCTGAATTCTGTAATCAACCATAATGTTCGGATTTTTTTTGAGCGACTGTACACAAAGGTTAACAGATCACTAATTTCTAAAAAATCGTTGCCAGATATTTTTTCTGAATTCTGTAATCAACCATAATGTTCGGATTTTTTTGAACGACTGTACACAAAGGTTAACAGATCACTAATTTCTAAAAAATCGTTGCCAGATATTTTTTCTGAATTCTGTAATCAACCATAATGTTCGGATTTTTTTTGAGCGACTGTACACAAAGGTTAACAGATCACTAATTTCTAAAAAATCGTTGCCAGATATTTTTTCTGAATTCTGTAATCAACCATAATGTTCGGATTTTTTTTGAGCGACTGTACACAAAGGTTAACAGATCACTAATTTCTAAAAAATCGTTGCCAGATATTTTTTCTGAATTCTGTAATCAACCATAATGTTCGGATTTTTTTTGAGCGACTGTACACAAAGGTTAACAGATCACTAATTTCTAAAAAATCGTTGCCAGATATTTTTTCTGAATTCTGTAATCAACCATAATGTTCGGATTTTTTTGAGCGACTGTACACAAAGGTTAACAGATCACTAATTTCTAAAAAATCGTTGCCAGATATTTTTTCTGAATTCTGTAATCAACCATAATGTTCGGATTTTTTTGAGCGACTGTACACAAAGGTTAACAGATCACTAATTTCTAAAAAATCGTTGCCAGATATTTTTTCTGAATTCTGTAATCAACCATAATGTTCGGATTTTTTTTGAGCGACTGTACACAAAGGTTAACAGATCACTAATTTCTAAAAAATCGTTGCCAGATATTTTTTCTGAATTCTGTAATCAACCATAATGTTCGGATTTTTTTTGAGCGACTGTACACAAAGGTTAACAGATCACTAATTTCTAAAAAATCGTTGCCAGATATTTTTTCTGAATTCTGTAATCAACCATAATGTTCGGATTTTTTTTGAGCGACTGTACACAAAGGTTAACAGATCACTAATTTCTAAAAAATCGTTGCCAGATATTTTTTCTGAATTCTGTAATCAACCATAATGTTCGGATTTTTTTTGAGCGACTGTACACAAAGGTTAACAGATCACTAATTTCTAAAAAATCGTTGCCAGATATTTTTTCTGAATTCTGTAATCAACCATAATGTTCGGATTTTTTTGAGCGACTGTACACAAAGGTTAACAGATCACTAATTTCTAAAAAATCGATGGTGTGCAAAAAAGTGCCGCTCAGAGGTAAAACAACCCAACCCAACCCAACTCTAAAAAATCGTTGCCAGATATTTTTTCTGAATTCTGTAATCAACCATAATGTTCTGATTTTTTTTGAGCGACTGTACACAAAGGTTAACAGATCACTAATTTCTAAAAAATCGTTGCCAGATATTTTTTCTGAATTCTGTAATCAACCATAATGTTCGGATTTTTTTGAGCGACTGTACATCCAGTAATAATCTCTTCCTACAGAAAAGTTAACTCTGTCTATTCGACTAATATCCCTTGTATAACTTTCACTTCAGGCGTAAACCATTCTTCTTTTCCTTGCTAATTCCCTAATAAATTATATTTACTTATTTTAATTAGATTTACACTAATAAATTATTTAAACTCACTCACCACATAAAACTCTTCTCCTTTTTAACCACTTTAATGTGTGTAAACTGACACTAACTATGTCATCATTCACATATCAACAACTCCAACATAACCATTCTTCTTTCTTATTTTTCAGTTAGGTTCTTCGGTCCATTTCTTTGGTTACCTAATTCTCACGCTGAAGCGTACGCGAACGTTCATGACACATTTATCATAAATTCACTGTAAGCACGTTCATCTGTGGTAACAATAATATAAGTGTTCATTTTAGGTGTTTGTGTAAAAGGATTATTTCATTATTCGAAAGCTAGTGAGTTGGGTTGGGTTGTTTTACCTCTGAGCGGCACTTTTTTGCACACCATGGGCTAAATGGCCAGGTCACATGGACCCCGAAGGCTCAGAGAAGGTTGGGGGAGGGGACCCAGTGGAACAGCTGTTGGGAGACAGATGGTAGCCTCCCGTCAAGGCGGTCCAGTGTGTTCTTTAACGTGCACAGGGTATGGCTCTCCCGCACACGGGGCCACGGCTTAACGTCCCATCCGACGGACGGCGGCCTTTCCTAGCCCATCGGTGTCCCCTACTGACCGCGGGTAGGGCGGGGAATTTTGCGGAGATAAATCTCAACGCTGACCCAGCTGGGACTCGAACCTGGGAACTACAGATTACGAGCCTGGCGCGCTACCGACTGAGCCACCCCCGCCCCCCAAAGCTAGTGAGAAGCGCAGACGTCCGATGATAGTGCTCCTAAGTTATATGTTATATGTGTAATGAGGAAGGCCTAATTTGTTTGAATTGGAGAGTATTGTTGATTTAGAAGATAATTCTCTTTAATCAATGGGCGGTAAGAAGAAACCATCTAATACAAACAACAAAATGAAGAAAACAAGTGGTATCCCGATTAAAAGCTCGGAAAAGAGCCAACTCAAAAAAATGTCAAAACATTTGGAAAAGGCAGAAATGGCTACGTTATATAATCCAGACTCAGAAGAGGAAATAAACGAACTCTTGGAAACAAGTGACATTTTTGATAAACAAACTGAAACAAAGGAAAATATTTCAAAAATAAAGAAACCAACATCCAAAAGCAAAACTACTGAACTAAATGAAGCAACTCACAGGACTCTGATAGCATACTGGAAGTCTACATTACAGATGCAGAATCAGCTTCCGAGGAAGAACTAAACAAATAAACATCAAAATCCAGTTCCAAGAAAGGAGAAATCGCTCTCATATTTTACAGTGAAACATCCAAACTGAGTGATTTAGATGACGACAAGGTAACAGACTTTTTTTTCAAAACATTAAATGAAGATATCAAATAGATTTACACATAAGGGTGATATTATATTATTCCCCAATTGTGACTTTGACTTGGAATCTCTTAAAAGTATAACTAATATTTTGGGAGTTGATGTGGCTTATCGCTTCCCAAACCAAGACCAATGTATGGGTTTACTCATTAATGTAAATGTAAAATACTCTGATGACTAGGGGCGGTGGTGGCTCAGTCGGTAGCGCGCCAGGCTCGTAATCTGTAGTTCCCAGGTTCGAGTCCCAGCTGGGTCAGCGTTGAGATTTATCTCCGCAAAATTCCCCGCCTGCCCACGGTCAGTAGGGGACACCGATGGGCTTGGAAAGGCCGCCATCTGTCGGATGGGACGTTAAGCCCTGGCCCCGTGTGTGGGAGAGCCATACCCTGTGCACGTTAAAGAACACGCTGGATGGCCTTGACGGGAGGCTACCATCTGTCTCCCAACAGCTGTTCCAGTGGGTCCCCTCCCCCAACCTTCTCTGAGCCTTCGGGGTCCATGTGACCTGGCCATTTAGCCCATCGTGTGCAAAAAAGTGCCGCTCAGAGGTAAAACAACCCACAACTCTGATGACTATCTACTACAATGCTTAAAAAGCTATGACATCTTTAAGGTCAGGCGTATGGTAAGATTTCAACCTAACAATACCAAAGACGGTTTTCTAAAATCACCTAATCGAAAATGTTATTTATTGTTCTCGAAATAGATTACCCAGAGAAGTTAACATAGGTTTTAGCCACTTTTTTGTCAAGGAGCACTTTGGATCTCCCATAATTTGTAGCAACTGTTGGTGTTGGGGCCACTCTGCAGTAAGTTGCAGGAGTCGTATCAGATGTAAAAGATGCAGTGGCTCGCATTCGTATAAATCTTGCAACAGTACTGAATTTAAATGTCCAAATTGTAGCATGGACCACCCTGCAACATACTATGCTTTGTCCGACCAAAAAAATTGCCTGAAAAGCTATGCAGATCCAAAGATTTCAACAATGTAGTTGGACATGCGCTTTTGCTTTAGCAAAGCAGGAGTTAAACCAAATGCGAGAAAAAAACGTCCTCTCTCAGGTCCGAACAAACTTGACTTTCAATCCGCGCCGTTCCAACAACTTATATGTTGATCACAGACAAGATTTCGATCACAGAATTTTGAAACATTCTGAAAATGAACTTGATGATGAGAGATTTTCACAAGGTTTTAATAAATATTCTTTACTTCACGGAATGGATTCATACAATTTACTGCATAAGAATAAACAAAGAATGGAAAGAAATAAAAATGTAGAATTTGATGAAAGCGAAACACAGCTGTTGCGTCCAAGCATGTCAAAGAACTTGTCGACTATTGAATAACAAAATGTACAAAACGACAAGTCAAATAAACTCAGCTATACAAAAATAACGAAGAAGGGTCTAAGTACAGTCGCTCAAAAAAGTATCCGAACACTATGGTTGATTACAGAATTCAGAAAAAATCGTTGCTAGATATTTTTTCTGAATTCTGTAATCAACCATAGTGTTCGGATACTTTTTTGAGCGGCTGTACCAAAAGCGTCCAAACGAATAAAATTAAACATACTTTGGCTCCCAACACAATTGCAAAGCAATTAAATGATGAAAATGTCACGATAAATCTATTAATAGACTTGGTGCTCCATTTATTGAAATTCATCTGTCCTTCATAGGAGGGGCGGGGGTGGCTCAGTCTGTAGCGCGCCAGGCTCGTAATCTGCAGTTCCCACGTTCGAGTCCCAGCTGGGTCAGCGTTGAGATTTATCTCCGCAAAATTCCCCGCCCTGCCCACTGTCAGTAGTGGACACCGATGGGCTTGGAAAGGCCGCCGTCCGTCGGATGGGACGTTAAGCCGTGGCCCCGTGTGCGGGAGAGCCATACCCTGTGCACGTTAAAGAACACGCTGGATAGCCTTGACGGGAGGCTACCATCTGTCTCCCAACAACTGTTCCAGTGGGTCTCCTCCCCCAACCTTCTCTGAGCCTTCGGGGTCCATGTGACCTGGCCATTTAGCCCATGGTGTGCAAAAAAGTGCCGCTCAGAGGTAAAACAACCCAAATCCTTCAGAGGAGACCTACATACTGATCATGGACATATTATTAGAGTTCAAGTGATAACAAGCTAATCCTCCTAGAGTGGAACTGTAGGGGGATAATATCAAAAAAGGAAGAAATTATTCTAATGGCCAAATATAGGAAGGTAAACATTTTTGCATTGCAGGAGATAAAAACTAAAAAGCATATTAATTTTACAAATTTCATATCATATTATCATTTTTCTAAGGATAGTAATAATGGCACAGGCTTTATTATTAACAAAAATATTTATCACCAAATTATTACAATTAATTATAATATATCTCTATTAGAACTTTTAGCTGTAAAAATTTTAATCAACAATCTGTCATTTACTATATTAAATGTATGTAATCCTGGTTTGGTTATCAGAGAAGAATTTTATAATGATATACTAAAACAATTAGCAGAACCTATTATTATATTAGGAGATTTTAACTCCCATCATGCCCTTTGGCATTCCTATACTATAATCCAGCAGGAACTCAATTGAGTAATTTCATTACAAAATCTTATTTTAATATTATTAAATAATAAAGAAACTACTCACGAAAATCCAGCCTATAATCAATCTATTATTGACTTAACTTTAATTTCACCTGATTTATTAGACAAATTTAAATGGTCACTGCTCCCAGATACCAGGGGCTTTTGGGTTGGGTTGTTTTACCTCTGAGCGGCACTTTTTTGCACACCATGGGCTAAATGGCCAGGTCACATGGACCCCGAAGGCTCAGAGATGGTTGGGGGAGAGGACCCACTGGAACAGCTGTTGGGAGACAGATGGTAGCCTCCCGTCAAGGTCATCCAGCGTGTTCTTTAACGTGCACAGGGTATGGCTCTCCCGCACACGGGGCCACGGCTTAACGTCCCATCCGACGGACGGCGGCCTTTCCAAGCCCATCGGTGTCCCCTACTGACCGTGGGCAGGGCGGGGAATTTTGCGGAGATAAATCTCAACGCTGACCCAGCTGGGACTCGAACCTGGGAGCTACAGATTACGAGCCTGGCGCGCTACCGACTGAGCCACCCCCGCTCCCAGATACCAGGGGCAGTGACCACCATCTTATACTTCTAACTTCACAACTTCAAGTAAAATTTCAACAAAAAAATTTTTTAAACGATTGGTTCTCCTGTAATAAAATTCTTAATAATATTCCTCCTTCTAATAATCTTAACTATAATGAATTTTTTGAAATAATTAATGAACATACTAAATCTGTATTTAAAACTAACATAAACAAAAGTCCTAAACTAAAAAAAAATATATGGTACATGAATAGATTAATAGCTATCAGAAAAAAAGCTGAAAACAAAGCTAAAAGGTCTAGAACTTTCCAAGACATAAACAATTTCAAAAAAATTAAAGCAGAAGTAAGAAGAAAATTAAAAACAGCCTTTCGTGACGATTGGAAAGAATTTACATCTCAACTAACAACCTTTACTCCATGAAAAAATATCTGGAGGATTTTTAAAAGTATTGTTCAAGAAAAAAAACAAACTTTCCCAATTGCCCAATATTCTTTACAACATAATTTTACTATTAGTCAAACAGCCGAAATCTTTGCTCAAAATTTAAAAATAGTCCAACCTGCACCTAACTTAGAATTTAGACAAAAATCCTTTTATAAAATTCAGTTAGAAAAATTAAAATCAATTAACACTAAAGTTAACTTACCATTTACTTTTTTAGAACTAAATAGAGCCATAAAAAGACTTAAAGTCTGCTCCTGGAGCAGATTTGATTTCTAACAAATTTTTAAAAATCTTCCAGATATATGGAAAGAAAAATTATTATCCATCTTTAATTATATATGGAACACACTGGAAATACCACCATCGTGGGAAGAAATTTTAATTATATTCATTCAAAAACCCAATAAAATCCCTACTGAACTATCCTCTTATAGACCAATCTCTTTATTATCAAACTCTTTAAAATTATTTGAAAAAATTTTACTTATCAGACTAAATTGGCAAATTTAAGAGAAAAAATTATTACCAAAAAACTTTTATGGATTCAGAAAAAATAGATCATTTAAAGAATGTATTTCACTACTTTTAAATGATATTTATTCTGCTAATAAAAAGAAAAAAAAAAACAGTTCTAGCTGTGTCAATTGACCTATCACAGGCTTTTGACACTGTTTCCATAGATCATTTATTACTCAAACTATGTAAAGCTAAATTAGATTATAAATTAATAGTATTCCTTTCAAAATATTTAAAAAATAGAAATTTAAAGGTCAAACTAAATTCTACTTATTCTAATACTTATACTATCACTCAAGGACTAGCACAAGGATCTACATTATCCCCTGTACTTTTTAATTTATATTTACATGACATCAAAAAAATTTTTGATACCAAATTTAACTTTACAAGCTATGCTGACGACCTTACTTTTTGGCTATCAGACATGAATGATTATACTTTACAAGAAAAAAACTCAAGAAAAATTAGACAAACTTATAAATTATTGTAAAAAATGGAACTTAAAAATTAACACAGATAAAACCTATTGTATTTATTTTTATAAGTATAGACACTATAATCCAAAATTTTTATTAAAAATTAATTCAAAACCAATAACTCAGGTCAACAAATGTAAACTATTGGGCTTTTATTTAGATTCAAAATTATTATGGAATTCCCATCTAGAGAATGCATACAATTCTGGCTCAAAACTTTTAAATACAGTGGACCCCCGATATAACGCGCATGTCGGGCGGGAAACAACACCCGCGTTATAAGATGAACCGCGTTATACCGAGCGGCGCGGTGGCGACACAATAAATTTCACACTGTAAGCTTTTCTTTTACTCATCATGCATACAATAATTAAACACTATTCAAAATACATGCAGGAACTCAATACATACACAATTACTCAATACGCAGTAACAATAAAATGCGATACTCGCTAACGCCGCACGGACCTGTATAAACATGTTTGAACTTATCGCGAACATCGCCCTCGCTATAACCGAGTGCGCGGTATAGCGAGCAGCGCTATAACGAAGGTCCACTGTATATATAAATATTTTGCATTTAAAAAAGAAGGAACAGACCAAAACACCTTACTTATTTTATATCTAAATTTAATCAGATCAAAAATGGAATATGGCTTAGAACTAATCGACAAACCGAATATAAATAAATTAAAGAAATTAAATATTATACAAAACAAATATTTGAAAATTGCATTAGGCCTCCCAAAATTTTGCCCTACTTTGTCTCTTTTGGCTGAAACAGCCATTCCTACTTTTGAAATTAGGCGCTCAATTTTAATTTTAAAGTATTATGCAAGACTTCATTATAAATTACCCGATCACCCTTTCTACCTAAACTTTAAAAGACTTTTATTCTATAAACACATAAAAGAAAATGAATTATTAAAAGAATACTTTAATAAATTAACTAAAGATGAACTGCTAGGAGACGTAAATGAATCTTTAGCAGTATGGTGCTATAAACTTCCAATTGTTTATACTGAGATTCCTCTCATAAATTCAAAAAATGAACTTTCTAGTGAAGCTATATATCAATTATTTACTAATTTTAAAACAGAAAAATTTAACAATTTCTTGGAAATCTACACTGATGGTTCCTACATACAAGATTCTGGGTCAGCCAGCGCAGCTGTATATATTCCCTCATATAATAAATCTTTAGCATTTAAATTACCTGCATTTACACAGATCTTACACGCTGAAATATATGCAGTTTTTGCTGCACTTAACTGGATTTTACTAAATATAAAAAATCAATCAATAGTCATATTTATTGATTCAAAAAGTGCAATACACACATTAATACAAGATAACACATATACTACATATCCATGCTATACTTATACACTACTCAAACTGTACAATGAAAACTTAAATGAAAAAAAATAATTACATTCAATTTTGTTGGATACCAGGACACTCTGGATTCAAAGAAAATGAAAATGTAGATAAAATTGCAAAATCAGCTCATTCGTATAATAATATTACTCCTATCCATAACGTTTATATACATGTTAAAAAAGAAATAAAAAAATTAGAATTTAATAATTTAGAAAAATATTTTCAATTGCACTCTTTTTTTAAGCCAAATTTCAGATCAGAACTTTCTAGCAAAATTAATACTACTCTAAAACTACCATTCTCCAGATACGGTTCCAAAATTATTTTTCGTTTAAGAACAGATTCAATTCTTTTAAATAAATCTAAATATTTACTTAACTTAAGCAACTCACCAAAATGTTCAAAATGTAACATAATTGAAAATTCTTCCCACCTTATCTTAAACTGTGAAAAATACGATTCTCAACGAAAAAAGTTTTTGAAAATCTTGAAAATATAAATATTAATTAATTTACTTTAAACTTAATTTTAAATCATCCTATAATCTGAACACAAACAAAAATATTTGCCTTCCTATTGGAATTCCTTAAAGAAACTGAGATATGGAATAAATTATAAAAGAAAGAGAAAAAAATTACTAAAAAATATATATATATAAAAATAAACTCTTAAAGATCAAGAGAAAAAAAATGTATAAACTCTTAAAGATTAAGAGAAAAAAAAACATTGAAAAATGAATTAACTATAAAAAAAAATAAACATAATTTTCATGGAAAGCTTGAGTAATGACATCCCAATTTTTGTGAAGTTAAATCAAATCAAATTGTCAGTTTTGCATAAGTTTCTTAAGGCTGGTATTGCAGTTGTTTAATATTCAAACTTTCATAACTCATTAAATACTGAACGAATATTGTTGAAAAATGATATATTTGATTGAGATCTTTATCTGCTTAGTTTATGGAAAATGCTGTAGTTTGTTTATTCTTTACTAATCTGAAGAACGTTTCAATATACTATTATTGTTGGTTTGCTGAAGCTTAGATCTAACATTTGATTTATAGTTTGCAGAACAAACTTGCTTATATTAAGAATTTATCCATTTCTTGAATATTTATTTCTATTCTTAATACTGGTGCATTTCGACATTAATTTTTATACTAATCTTATTTACAAATGTAATTTTTTACAGCGAAAGTTGCACTTATTCATTAGCATTATATATAAACATTAATTAGCATTATATATAAACATTAATTAGCATTATATATAAAGATTAGTATGATCTTACTGAACGCAGACAGTGCATTAAAATCTAACAAGAGGATAACGAAAATTAAGGAAAAATTAGATATCTGATTTGGCTATTTTTCCCACGGAATGAAAGTCTAAACATTTAAGGGCACTTATTAAAATTCTCTTCCTTAAAATTGAACTGGTAGTTGTTTATTTTTAAAAATCTGGTAATTGTTTCTAAAATTTTTGTAATATTTAAACATATTCAAAATCAATCAATCAATAATTTCATTTTATCTATTTAAAAATATACAGCCTGTAGTTAATATTTAAGTAAATAAATCTTGACGAATATTTATTATTTCTTCTTTATCGAACTACTTCCGGGCTGAGTGTTAGATGACCCTGACTGAGTATACTATAAAAAACTTGATTATTTAATTCATTTTTGGTTTGTTTTATTTTTAAAATTACTGTTTAAGGAATAGGCAATATAATTTTCATTACCACTTACTGTCATCAATCTATTTCATTTTAAAAATTTTTCCAAAATTATTTCGGGGGCGGAGGTGGCTCAGTCGGTAGCGAGCCAGGCTCGTAATCTATAGTTCCCAGGTTCGAGTCCCAGCTGGGTCAACGTTGAGATTTATCTCCGCAAAATTTCCCCGCCCTGCCCACTGTCAGTGGGGGACACCGATGGGCTTGAAAAGGCCGCCGTCCGTGGGATGGGACGTTAAGCCGTGGCCCCGTGTGCGGGAGAGCCATACCCTGTGCACGTTAAAGAACACGCTGGATGGCCTTGACGGAAGGCTACCATCTGTTTCCCAACAGCTGTTCAGGTGGGTCCCCTACCCCAACCTTCTCTGAGCCTTCGGGGTCCTTGTGGCCTGGCCATTTAGCCCATGGTGTCCCATCGAGTCCCAGCTGGGTCAGCGTTGAGATATATCTCCGCAAAATTTCCCCGCCCTGCCCACTGTCAGTAGGGGACATCGATGGGCTTGAAAAGGCCGCCGTCCGTCGGATGGGACGTTAAGCCGTGGCCCCGTGTGCGGGAGAGCCATACCCTGTGCACGTTAAAGAACACGCTGGATGGCCTTGACGGGAGGCTACCATCTGTCTCCCAACAGCTGTTCCAGTGGGTCCCCTCCCCCAACCTTCTCTGAGCCTTCGGGGTCCATGTGACCTGGCCATTTAGCCCATGGTGTGCAAAAAGTGCCGCTCAGAGGTAAAACAACCCAACAACCTTCTTTCTTATTTTTCAGTTAGGTTCTTCGGTCCATTTCTTTGGTTACGTAATTCTCACGCTGAAGCGTACACGAACGTTCATGACACATTTATCATAAATTCAGTGTAAGCACGTTCATCTGTGGCAACAATAATATAAGTGTTCATTTTAGGTGTTTGGGTTGGGTTGGGTTGTTTTACCTCTGAGCGGCACTTTTTTGCACACCATGGGCTAAATGGCCAGGTCACATGGACCCCGAAGGCTCAGAGAAGGTTGGGGGAGGGGACCCACTGGAACAGCTGTTGGGAGACAGATGGTAGCCTCTCGTCAAGGCCATCCAGCGTGTTCTTTAACGTGCACAGGGTATGGCTCTCCCGCACACGGGGCCACGGTTTAACGTCCCATCCGACGGACGGCGGCCTTTCCAAGCCCATCGGTGTCCCCTGCTGACCGTGGGCAGGGCGGGGAATTTTGCGGAGATAAATCTCAACGCTGACCCAGCTGGGACTCGAACCTGGGAACTACAGATTACGAGCCTGCCGCGCTACCGACTGAGCCACCCCCGCCCCCGAAAGCTAGTGAGAAGCCAGACGTCCGATGATAGGGCTCCTAAGTTATATGTTATATGTGTAATGAGAAAGGCCTAATTTGTTTGAATTGGAGAGTATTGTTGATTTAGAAGATAATTCTCTTTAATCAATGGGCGGTAAGAAGAAACCATCTAATACAAACAACAAAATGAAGAAAACAAGTGGTATCCCGATTAAAAGCTCGGAAAAGAGCCAACTCAAAAAAATGTCAAAACATTTGGAAAAGGCACAAATGGATACGTTATATAATCCAGACTCAGAAGAGGAAATAAACGAACTCTTGGAAACAAGTGACATTTTTGATAAACAAACTAAAACAAAGGAAAATATTTCAAAAATAAAGAAACCAACATCCAAAAGCAAAACTACTGAACTAAATGAAGCAACTCACAGGACTCTGATAACATACTGGAAGGCTACATTACAGATGCAGAATCAGCTTCCGAGGAAGAACTAAACAAATCAACATCAAAATCCAGTTCCAAGAAAGAAGAAATCGCTCTCATATTTTACAGTGAAACATCCAAACTGAGTGATTTAGATGACGACAAGGTAACAGACTTTTTTTTTCAAAACATTAAATAAAGATATCAAAGGTAGATTTACACGTAAGGGTGATATTATATTATTCCCCAATTGTGACTCTGACTTGGAATCTCTTAAAAGTATAACTAATATTTTGGGAGTTGATGTGGCTTATCGCTTCCCAAACCAAGACCAATGTATGGGTTTACTCATTAATGTAAATGTCAAATACTCTGATGACTATCTACTACAATGCTTAAAAAGCTATGACATCTTTAAGGTCAGGCGTATGGTAAGATTTCAACCTAACAATACCAAAGACGGTTTTCTAAAATCACCTAATCGAAAATGTTATTTATTGTTCTCGAAATAGATTACCCAGAGAAGTTAACATAGGTTTTAGCCACTTTTTTGTCAAGGAGCACTTTGGATCTCCCATAATTTGTAGCAACTGTTGGCGTTGGGGCCACTCTGCAGTAAGTTGCAGGAGTCGTATCAGATGTAAAAGATGCAGTGGCTCGCATTCGTATAAATCTTGCAACAGTACTGAATTTAAATGTCCAAATTGTAGCATGGACCACCCTGCAACATACTATGCTTTGTCCGACCAAAAAAATTGCCTGCAAAGCTATGCAGATCCAAAGATTTCAACAATGTAGTTGGACAAGCGCTTTTGCTTTAGCAAAGCAGGAGTTAAACCAAATGCGAGAAAAAAACGGCCTCTCTCAGGTCCGAACAAACTTGACTTTCAATCCGCGTCGTTCCAACAACTTACATGTTGATCACAGACAAGATTTCGATCACAGAATTTTGCAACATTCTGAAAATGAACTTGATGATGAGAGATTTTCACAAGGTTTTAATAAATATTCTTTACTTCACGGAATGGATTCATACAATTTACTGCATAAGAATAAACAAAGAATGGAAAGAAATAAAAATGTAGAATTTGATGAAAGCGAAACACAGCTGTTGCGTCCAAGCATGTCAAAGAACTTGTCGACTATTGAAAAACAAAATGTACAAAACGACTCGTCAAATAAACTCAGCTATACAAAAATAACGAAGAAGGGTCTAAGTACAGTCGCTCAAAAAAGTATCCGAACACTATGGTTGATTACAGAATTCAGAAAAAATATCTAGCAACGATTTTTTTAGAAATTAGTGATCTGGCAACCTTCGTGTCACGTGACACGAAGGTTGCCAGATCGCTAATTCCTAAAAAAATCGTTGCTAGATATTTTTTCTGAATTCTGTAATCAACCATAATGTTCGGATACTTTTTTGAGCGGATGTACCAAAAGCGTCCAAACGAATAAAATTAAACATACTTTGGCTCCCAACACAATTGCAAAGCAATTAAATGATGAAAATGTCACGATAAATCTATTAATAGACTTGGTGCTCCATTTATTGAAATTCATCTGTCCTTCAGAGGAGGGGCGGGGGTGGCTCAGTCTGTAGCGCGCCAGGCTCGTAATCTGCAGTTCCCACGTTCGAGTCCCAGCTGGGTCAGCGTTGAGATTTATCTCCGCAAAATTCTCCGCCCTGCCCACTGTCAGTAGTGGACACCGATGGGCTTGGAAAGGCCGCCGTCCGTCGGATGGGACGTTAAGCCGTGGCCCCGTGTGCGGGAGAGCCATACCCTGTGCACGTTAAAGAACACGCTGGATGGCCTTGACGGGAGGCTACCATCTGTCTCCCAACAACTGTTCCAGTGGGTCTCCTCCCCCAACCTTCTCTGAGCTTTCGGGGTCCATGTGACCTGGCCATTTAGCCCATGGTGTGCAAAAAAGTGCCGCTCAGAGGTAAAACAACCCAACCCAAATCCTTCAGAGGAGACCTACATACTGATCATGGACATATTATTAGAGTTCAAGTGATAACAAGCTAATCCTCCTAGAGTGGAACTGTAGGGGGATAATATCAAAAAAGGAAGAAATTATTCTAATGACCAAATATAGGAAGGTAAACATTTTTGCATTGCAGGAGATAAAAACTAAAAAGCATATTAATTTTACAAATTTCGTATCATATTATCATTTTTCTAAGGATAGTAATAATGGCATAGGCTTTTTTATTAACAAAAATATTTATCACAAAATTATTACAATTAATTATAATATATCTCTATTAGAACTTTTAGCTGTAAAAATTTTAATCAACAATCTGTCATTTACTATATTAAATGTATGCAATCCTGGTTTGGTTATCAGAGAAGAATTTTATAATGATATACTAAAACAATTAGCAGAACCTATTATTATATTAGGAGATTTTAACTCCCATCATGCCCTTTGGCATTCCTATACTATAATCCAGCAGGAACTCAATTGAGTAATTTCATTACAAAATCTAATTTAATATTATTAAATAATAAAGAAACTACTCACGAAAATCCAGCCTATAATCAATCTATTATTGACTTAACTTTAATTTCACCTGATTTATTAGACAAATTTAAATGGTCACTGCTCCCAGATACCAGGGGCTTTTGGGTTGGGTTGTTTTACCTCTGAGCGGCACTTTTTTGCACATTATGGGCTAAATGGCCAGGTCACATGGACCCCGAAGGCTCAGAGAAGGTTGGGGGAGGGGACCCACTGGAACAGCTGTTGGGAGACAGATGGTAGCCTCCCGTCAAGGCCATCCAGCATGTTCTTTAACGTGCACAGGGTATGGCTCTCCCTCACACGGGGCCACGGCTTAACGTCCCATCCGACGGACGGCGGCCTTTCCAAGCCCATCGGTGTCCCCTACTGACCGTGGGCAGGGCGGGGAATTTTGCGGAGATAAATCTCAACGCTGACCCAGCTGGGACTCGAACCTGGGAACTACAGATTACGAGCCTGGCGCGCTACCGACTGAGCCACCTCCGCTCCCAGATACCAGGGGCAGTGACCACCATCTTATACTTCTAACTTCACAACTTCAAGTAAAATTTCAACAAAAAAATTTTTGAAACGATTGGTTCTCCTTTAATAAAATTCTTAATAATATTCCTCCTTCTAATAATCTTAACTATAATGAATTTTTTGAAATAATTAATGAACATACTAAATCTGTATTTAAAACTAACATAAACAAAATTCCTAAACTAAAAAAAAATATATGGTACATGAATAGATTAATAGCTATCAGAAAAAAAGCTGAAAACAAAGCTAAAAGGTCTAGAACTTTCCAAGACATAAACAATTTAAAAAAAATTAAAGCAGAAGTAAGAAGAAAATTAAAAACAGCCTTTCGTGAAGATTGGAAAGAATTTACATCTCAACTAACAACCTTTACTCCAGGAAAAAATATCTGGAGGATTTTTAAAAGTATTGTTCAAGAAAAAAAACAAACTTTCCCAATTGCCCAATATTCTTTACAACATAATTTTACTATTAGTCAAACAGCCGAAATCTTTGCTCAAAATTTAAAAATAGTCCAACCTGCACCTAACTTAGATTCTAGACAAAAATCCTTTTATAAAATTCAGCTAGAAAAATTAAAATCAATTAACACTAAAGTTAACTTACCATTTGCTTTTTTAGAACTAAATAGAGCCATAAAAAGACTTAACTTAAAGTCTGCTCCTGGAGCAGATTTGATTTCTAACAAATTTTTAAAAATCTTCCAGATATATGGAAAGAAAAATTATTATCCATCTTTAATTATATATGGAACACACTGGAAATACCACCATCGTGGGAAAAAAATTTAATTATATTCATTCAAAAACCCAATAAAAACCCTACTGAACTATCCTCTTATAGACCAATCTCTTTATTATCAAACTCTTTAAAATTATTTGAAAAAATGTTACTTATCAGACTAAATTGGCAAATTGAAGAGAAAAAATTATTACCAAAAAACTTTTATGGATTAAGAAAAAATAGATCATCTAAAGAATGTATTTCACTACTTTTAAATGATATTTATTCTGCTAATAAAAAGTAAAAAACAGTTCTAGCTGTGTCAATTGACCTATCACAGGCTTTTGACACTGTTTCCATAGATCATTTATCACTCAAACTATGTAAAGCTAAATTAGATTATAAATTAATAGTATTCCTTTCAAAATATTTAAAAAATAGAAATTTAAAGGTCAAACTAAATTCTACTTATTCTAATACTTCTACTATCACTCAAGGACTAGCACAAGGATCTACATTATCCCCTGTACTTTTTAATTTATATTTACATGACATCAAAAAAATTTTTGATACCAAATTTAACTTTACAAGCTATGCTGACGACCTTACTTTTTGGCTATCAGACAAGAATGATTATACTTTACAAGAAAAAACTCAAGAACAATTAGACAAACTTATAAATTATTGTAAAAAATGGAACTTAACAATTAACACAGATAAAACCTATTGTATTTATTTTTATAAGTATAGACATTATAATCCAAAATTTTTATTAAAAATTAATTCAAAACCAATAACTCAGGTCAACAAATGTAAACTATTGGGCTTTTATTTAGATTCAAAATTATTATGGAATTCCCATCTAGAGAATGCATACAATTCTGGCTCAAAACTTTTAAATACAGTGGACCCCCGATATAACGCGCATGTCGGGCGGGAAACAACACCCGCGTTATAAGGTGAACCGCGTTATACCGAGCGACGCGGTGGCGACACAATAAATTTCACACTGTAAGCTTTTCTTTTACTCATCATGCATACAGTAATTAAACACTGTTCAAAATACATGCAGGAACTCAATACATACACAATTACTCAATACGCAGTAACAATAAAATGCGATACTCGCTAACGCCGCACGGACCTATATAAACATGTTTGAACTTATCGCGAACATCGCCCGCGCTATAACCGAGTGCGCGGTATAGCGAGCAGCGCTATAACGAAGGTCCACTGTATATATAAATATTTTGCATTTAAAAAAGAAGGAACAGACCAAAAAACCTTACATATTTTATATCTAAATTTAATCAGATCAAAAATGGAATATGGCTTAGAACTAATCGACAAACCGAATATAAATAAATTAAAGAAATTAAATATTATACAAAACAAATATTTGAAAATTGCATTAGGCCTCCCAAAATTTTGCCCTACTTTGTCTCTTTTGGCTGAAACAGCCATTCCTACTTTTGAAATTAGGCGCTCAATTTTAATTTTAAAGTATTATGCAAGACTTCATTATAAATTACCCGATCACCCTTTCTACCTAAACTTTAAAAGACTTTTATTCTATAAACACATAAAAGAAAATGAATTATTAAAAGAATACTTTAATAAATTAACTAAAGATGAACTGCGAGGAGACATAACAGAATCTTTAGCAGTATGGTGCTATAAACTTCCAATTGTTTATACTGAGATTCCTTTCATAAATTCAAAAAATGAACTTTCTAGTGAAGCTATATATCAATTATTTACTAATTTTAAAACAGAAAAATTTGCTATAAACTATATATGGTGCTATAAACTTCCAACTGTTTATACTGAGATTCCTCTCATAAATTCAAAAAATGAACTTTCTAGTGAAGCTATATATTAATTATTTACTAATTTTAAAACAGAAAATTTAACAATTTCTTGGGAATCTACAATGATGGTTCCTACATACAAGATTCTGGGTCAGCCAGCGCAGCTGTATATATTCCCTCATATAATAAATCTTTAGCATTTAAATTACCTGCATTTACACAGATCTTACACGCTGAAATATATGCAGTTTTTGCTGCACTTAACTGGATTTTACTAAATATAAAAAATCAATCAATAGTCATATTTATTGATTCAAAAAGTGCAATGCACACATTAATACAAGATAACACATATACTACATATCCATTCTATACTTATACACTACTCAAACTGTACAATGAAAACTTAAATGAAAAAAAATAATTACATTCAATTTTGTTGGCTACCAGGACACTCTGGATTCAAAGAAAATGAAAATGTAGATAAAATTGCAAAATGAGCTCATTCGTATAATAATATTACTCCTATCCATAATTTTTATATACATGTTAAAAAAGAAATAAAAAAATTAGAATTTAATAATTTAGAAAAATATTTTTAATTACACTCTTTTTTTAAGCCAAATTTCAGATCAGAACTTTCTAGCAAAATTAATACTACTCTAAAACTACCATTCTCCAGATACGGTTCCAAAATTATTTTCCGTTTAAGAACAGATACAATTCTTTTAAATAAATCTAAATTTTTACTTAACTTAAAAACTCACCTAAATGTTCAAAATGTAACATAATTGAAAATTCTTTCCACCTTATCTTAAACTGTGAAAAATATGATTCTCAACGAAAATTTTTTTTTGAAAATCTTGAAAATATAAATATTAATGAATTTACTTTAAACTTAATTTTAAATCATCCTATAATCTCAACACAAACAAAAATATTTGCCTTCCTATTGGAATTCCTTAAAGAAACTGAGATATGGAATAAATTATAAAAAAAAGAGAAAAAAAATTACCAAAAAAAATATATAAAAATAAACTCTTAAAGATTAAGAGAAAAAAAAATACAAACTCTTAAAGATTAAGAGAAAAAAAAATTGAAAAATGAATTAAATATAAAAAAAATAAGCATAATTTTCATGGGAAAGCTTGAGTAATGACATCCCAATTTTTGTGAAGTTAAATCAAATCAAATTGTCAGTTTTGCATAAGTTTCTTAAGCTGGCATTGCAGTTGTTTAATATTCAAACTTTCATAACTCATTAAATACTGAACGAATATTGTTGAAAAATGATATATTTGATTGAGATCTTTATCTGCTTAGTTTATGGAAAATGCTGTAGTTTGTTTATTCTTTACTAATCTGAAGAACGTTTCAATATACTATTATTGTTGGTTTGCTGAAGCTTAGATCTAACATTTGATTTATAGTTTGCAGAACAAACTTGCTTATATTAAGAATTTACACATTTCTTGAATATTTATTTCTATTCTTAATACTGCTGCATTTCGACATTAATTTTTATACTAATCTTATTTACAAATATAATTTTTTACAGCGAAAGTCGCAGTTATTCATTAGCATTATATATAAACATTAATTAGCATTATATGTATAAAGATTAGTATGATCATACTGAACGCAGACAGTGCATTAAAATCTAACAAGAGGATAATGAAAATCAGGGGAAAATTAGATATCTGATTTGGCTATTTTTCCCAGGGAATGAAAGTCTAAACATTTAAGGGCACTTATTAAAATTCTCTTCCTTAAAATTCAACTGGTAGTTGTTTATTTTTAAAAATCTGGTAATTATTTCTAAAATTTTTGTAATATTTAAACATATTCAAAATCAATCAATCAATAATTTCATTTTATCTATTTAAAAATATACAGCCTGTAGTTAATATTTAAGTAAATAAATCTTGACGAATATTTATTATTTCTTCTTTTATCGAACTACTTCCGGGCTGAGTGTTAGATGACCCTGACTGAGTATACTATAAAAAACTTGATTATTTAATTCATTTTTGGTTTGTTTTATTTTTAAAATTACTGTTTAAGGAATAGGCAATATAATTTTCATTACCATTTACTGTCATCAATCTATTTCATTTTAAAATTTTTTCCAAAATTATTTCGGGGGCGGAGGTGGCTCAGTCGGTAGTGCGCCAGGCTCGTAATCTGTAGTTCCCAGGTTCGAGTCCCAGCTGGGTCAGAGTTGAGATTTATCTCCGCAAAATTTCCCCGCCCTGCCCACTGTCAGTAGGGGACACCGATGGGCTTGAAAAGGCCGCCGTCCGTCGGATGGGACGTTAAGCCGTGGCCCCGTGTGCGGGAGAGCCATACCCTGTGCACGTTAAAGAACACGCTGGATGGCCTAGACGGGAGGCTACCACCTGTCTCCCAACAGCTGTTCCAGTGGGTCCCCTCCCCCAACCTTCTCTGAGCCTTCGGGGTCCTTGTGGCCTGGCCATTTAGCCCATGGTGTCCCATCGAGTCCCAGCTGGGTCAGCGTTGAGATTTATCTCCGCAAAATTTCCCCGCCCTGCCCACTGTCAGTAGGGGACACCAATGGGCTTGAAAAGGCCGCCGTCCGTCGGATGGGACGTTAAGCCGTGGCCCCCTGTGCGGGAGAGCCATACCCTGTGCACGTTAAAGAACACGCTGGATGGCCTTGACGGGAGGCTACCATCTGTCTCCCAACAGCTGTTCCAGTGGGTCCCCTCCCCCAACCTTCTCTGAGCCTTCGGGGTCCTTGTGGCCTGGCCATTTAGCCCATGGTGTGCAAAAAAAGTGCCGCTCAGAGGACAAACAATCAAAAACTCAAATTATTTATATATATACAAAAAAAAAAAGAACCGGTGGAGCTTCTTAAGTCATTGAATATCTCATTTCGTTTCTCAGTTTCAATCGGATTTCAAGAAATATAAAAAAAACAAAATCTGTAAATGCCTGAGCAGTCGAGATTTTAAGGAAAAAGTTTTCCGATCTAGAACTATCTCTACTATGGAGTAAACATCCCACCAGAATAAAATATCTTTCGAGATTTATTTTCGTTACTTCACCCATTATCGGATTCTCAAGAGAAAAATTGTGAGATATTTTTTTTTTTCCGTTTTAGTTATTCTCTTTGCCGGATATCTCTGCAACTTTCCTTTTTAACATTTTTCATTAACCATTCATTACAGTAAAAAGCAAGATAATTTTCATTGTCTTTTACTGTAATGAATCTAATTTTCATGCAATGATATTGGGTTGGGTTGTTTTACCTCTGAGCGGCACTTTTTTGCACACCATGGGCTAAATGGCCAGGTCACATGGACCCCGAAGGCTCAGAGAAGGTTGGGGGAGGGGACCCACTGGAACAGCTGTTGGGAGACAGATGGTAGCCTCCCGTCACGGCCATCCAGCGTGTTCTTTAACGTGCACAGGGTATGGCTCTCCCGCACACGCTAAATGGCCAGGTCACATGGACCCCGAAGGCTCAGAGAAGGTTGGGGGAGGGGACCCACTGGAACAGCTGTTGGGAGACAGATGGTAGCCTCCCATCAAGGCCATCCAGCGTGTTCTTTAACGTGCAGAGGGTATGGCTCTCCCGCACACGGGGCCACGGCTTAGAGTCCCATCCGACGGTCGGTGGCCTTTCCAAGCCCATCGGTGTCCCCTACTGACCGTGGACAGGGCGGGGAATTTTTGCGGAGATAAATCTCAATGCTGACCCAGCTGGGACTCGAACCTGGGAACTACAGATTACGAGCCTGGCGCGCTACCGACTGAGCCACCCCCGCCCCTTTTCATATAATGATATTGACTTTTACTGTAAGAGACACTTAGATAAGAACGGATCGGTAACTAGGGGTTGTTTTCTTTAACTTCTAAGCGGCACTTATTTGCACACAATAGGCTAAATGACCAAGTCACAAGTACCTCGAGGGCTCAGAGAGGCTGGAGGGAATGGACCCACTGGATAGCTGGAGGCAGATGGTAGCCTCCATTAAGATTATTCAGCGTGTTTTAACGTTTGAGTTGCTTTACCTCTGAGTGGCACTTTTTTTGCACACAATGGGCTAAATGGCCAGGTCACAAGGACCCCGAGGGTTCAGTTGGGTTGTTTTACCTGTGAGCGGCACTTTTTTGCACACCATGGGCTAAATGGCCAGGTCACATGGACCCCGAAGGCTCAGAGAAGGTTGGGGTAGGGGACCCACTGGAACAGCTGTTAGGAAACAGATGGTAGCCTCCCGTCACGGCCATCCAGCGTGTTCTTTAACGTGCACAGGGTATGGCTCTCCCGAACACGGGACCACGGCTTAGAGTCCATTCCGACGGTCGGTGGCCTTTCCAAGCCCATCGGTGTCCCCTACTGACCGTGGACAGGGCGGGGAATTTTTGCGGAGATAAATCTCAATGCTGACCCAGCTGGGACTCGAACCTGGGAACTACAGATTACGAGCCTGGCGCGCTACCGACTGAGCCACCCCCGCCCCTTTTCATGTAATGATATTGACTTTACTGTAAGAGACACTTAGATAAGAACGGATCGGTAACCAGGGGTTGTTTTTTTTTTACCTCTGAGCGGCACTTATTTGCACACAATAGGCTAAATGATCAGGTCACAAGTACCTCGAGGGCTCAGAGAGGCTGGAGGGAGGAGACCCACTGGATAGCTGGAGGCAGATGGTAGCCTTCCATTAAGATTATTCAGCGTGTTTTAACGTTTGAGTTGCTTTACCTCTCAGTGGCTCTTTTTTTGAGCCACGGCTTAACGTCCCATCTGACAGACATTGATCTTTCCAACCCCATCGGTGTCCCTACTGACCGAGGGAAGAGTGGGTTGTTGGGTTGTTTCACCTCTGAGCTGCACTTTTTTGTACACCATGGGCTAAATGGCCAGGTCACATGGACCCCGAAGGCTCAGAGAAGGTTGGGGGAGGGGATCTACTGGAACAGCTGTTAGGAAACAGATGGTAGCCTCCCGTCAAGGCCATCCAGCGTGTTCTTTAACGTGCACAGGGTATGGCTCTCCCGCACACGGGGCCAAGGCTTAACGTCCAATCCGACGGACGGCGGCCTTTCCAAGCCCATCGGTGTCCCCTACTGACCGTGGACAGGGCGGGGAATTTTTGCGGAGATAAATCTCAACGCTGACCCAGCTGGGACTCGAACCTGGGAACTACAGATTACGGCGCGCTACCGACTGAGCCCCCCCCCCCCCCGAGGGTTCAGAGAAAGATGGTGGAGGGGACCCACTGGACAGCTGTTAAGAGACAGATGATAACTTCTCGTCAAGTCATCCAGCATGATCTTTAATTTTGGGATGCTTTACCTATGAGCGGCGCTTTTTTGCAACCAATGGACACAATTATTAATTATTCACTAATTATTCACAAGGACCCCGAGGGTTCATAGAAAGTTGGTGGGGGGGGACCTGCTGGACAGTTGTTGGGTAATAGATGGTAGCCTCCTGTCAAGGCTATTCAGCGTATTTTCCTAACGTTGGGTTGCTTTACCTCTGAGCACACTTTTTTTGCACACAATGGGCTAAATGGCCAGGTCACAAGGACCTCGAGGGCTCAGAGAAGGTTGGAACACACTGGACAGCTGTTGGGAAACAGATGGTAGTGTCCCGTCAAGGCACCCAGCGTGTTTCTTAACCTTGCCCCTTTTCCAGTGGCGGGGGTGGCTCAGTCAGTAGGGCGCCAGGCTCGTAATCTGTAGTTCCCGGGTTCGAGTCCCAGCTGGGTCAGCGTTGAGATTTATCTCCGCAAAATTTCCCCGCCCTGCCCATGGTCAGTAGGGGACACCGATGGGCTTGAAAAGGTCGCCGTCCGTCGGATGGGACGTTAAGCCGTGGCTTCGGATGTGGGAGAGCCATATCCTGTGCACATTAAAGAACATGCTAGATGGCCTTGACGGGAGGCTACCATCTGTCACCCAACAGCTGTTCCAGTGGGTCCCCTCCCCCAACCTTCTCTGAGCCTTCGGGGCCCATGTGACCTGGCCATTTAGCCCATGGTGTACAAAAAAGTGCAGCTCAGAGGTGAAACAACCCAACAACCCACTCTTCCCTCGGTCAGTAGGGACACCGATGGGGTTGGAAAGATCAATGTCTGTCAGATGGGACGTTAAGCCGTGGCTCAGTGTGCGAAAGAGCCATACACTGTGCAGGATGAAGAACATGTCGGATGGACAGCTGTTCAATGGATTTCTTTCCTCAACCTTCTCTGAGCTTTCGGGGTCCTTGTGACCTGGCCATTTATCTCATTATGTACAAAAAGTGACGCTCAGATATTAAACAACCAACCAAGCCAGCGTTGAGATTATTCTCTGCAAAACTCCTCCCCCCCCTGCCCTAGGTTAGTATGGGGGATCGATGAGCTTAGAAGTCTGTCGTCCCTCGGATGGGACGTTAAGCTTGCGCTCCGTGTGCGGGAGAACTTATACACTGTGCACACAAGCTGGTTGGCCTTGACGGGAGGCTGCGATCTGTCTCCTAACAGCTGTGCCGTGGGTCCCCTTCTTCCAAATTTCTCTGAGCCCTCGGGGTCTTTGTGACCAGGCCATTTAGTAAATTGTTTTTCAAAAAAAATTTAGCGCCGAGGTAAACAACCCAACCGAAGTCGCATTCTCGTCTTTCATTTTTACTCGAAATACCGTCCCTAACAGAACAAAAATGATGTTTTCATCGTTACCATGACAACGAGTTGTTTTCTTCTTGAGGGAGAAAGTTCTCCATTTACCATCGGATTGTTGTTCACTTTCAGCCACATGGAGCGAATAACGTTATTTAGTCGCCACACAATGATCACAAGTCTCTTTTGAATGATACCTTTTCCATTTAATTCCATTTCTGAGCCGGAGAGATATTCGGGGGACAAAGACACAAAGGGAGAAAGTATATAAAGACATCATGACTTTGTGAGAGACAATCTATTGTTGCTGGTGAAAGAAAGGTAAGGTCCAGTCACTAATATCGAGACCTCAAACAGTCAACAATATCGTTTCCAAACAAGAATGCTTTTATCTCCTTTTGGAAACCATTTCTGTTAGATCTTTCATTAAGGTTTTTGCGACAAAAACCATTTAGTATTTTTCGAATTTGTTCGATGATAACATCATGAACAGAGAGAATTATTTAAACATTTAGCTGTAATATTACTGCAGGTAGCTTTAGATTTATCTAATAAATGGAAAAATAATGATTATTAACAGTAATTAAGCATTTTTATTTGAGTTTTGCTTCTTTAATTTGATTATTGTAAAAATAATATGTTTAATTGTCTGTATAGTTTTATAAATATATGAAAGCTACTTTCAGTAATATAGAGAAACATATAAAATAAAAATGACGAAATAATTAAATATTTAGTTACCGTTTGTAAAATGTTTGTAAAATATTATAAATAAACCATTTTGGCAATTTGTGCTCTAGGTGACGTTTTTGCACGCCGTGGTACAGACGATGTGGCAGGTCTGCTCAAGGACTCTAAAGGTTGGGTTGTTTTACCTCTGAGCGGCACTTTTTTGCACACCGTGGGCTAAATGGCCAGGTCACAAGGACCCCGAAGGCTCAGAGAAGGTTGGGAGAGGGGACCCAGTGGAACAGCTGTTGGGAGACAGATGGTAGCCTCTCGTCAAGACCATCCATCGTGTTCTTTAAAGTGCACAGGGTATGGCTCTCCCGCACACGGAGCCACGGCTTAACGTCCCATCCGACGGACGGCGGCCTTTCCAAGCCCATCGGTGTCCCCTACTGACCGTGGGCAGGGCGGGGAATTTTGCGGAGATAAATCTCAACGCTGACCCAGCTTGGACTCGAACCTGGGAATTACAGATTACGAGCCTGGCGCGCTACCGACTCTGAAGGTGAACAATGGATCGGGAAAGTTTCAATTCAGTTGTTTGTCCTCTAACTGGGACTTTTTTCACACAATTTTTAAACGACCGGGTCACAAGGACCCCAGGAGCTCAGAGAGGATTGGGAGAAGCTGCTAGGAGATTGACGGTACCCTCTATGAAGGCCATCCAACGTGCTGTTCTAATGTGCACAGAGTATCGCTCTCCTTCATATTGAACCACGGTTTAACATCTCATACGACGGACGGGGCCTTTCAAAGCCGCTATGTGGAATCTTCCTCACCGAGGGCAGGGTGAGGGGTTATACTGAGATAAATCTCAATCAGGGCGCAAGTTTAGAACTCGAATCTGGGAATGCATATTACAAGTCTGGCGCGAAACTGACCATCACGAACAGGAAACTTTTTTTCCAAACAAGTTTACACGAGTTTTTGGAAACAACTAAATAAATAATTTCTGTTAATATAATGTTACTTTTCGAATCAATCAGGGCGCAAGTTTAGAACTCGAATCTGGGAATGCATATTACAAGTCTGGCGCGAAACTGACCATCACGAACAGGAAACTTTTTTTCCAAACAAGTTTACACGAGTTTTTGGAAACAACTAAATAAATAATTTCTGTTAATATAATGTTACTTTTCGAATTTCAAATTGACGTTTTTGGGTATTTTTGCCTACCGTTATATAAATTGGGTTGGACTCTTTTAATATTGAGAGGCACTTTGAATACAATAGGCCAAATGGCAGATCGCAAGAACCCTGAGAGTTCCGAGAAGGAAGGGGAGGAAACAAATGGACAACTGTTGGGAGACAGATGTTAGCCTTTCCGTTAAGGGCCACGGTTTAACGCCCCATCCGACGGACGGCGGTCTATCCAAGCCCATCAATATCCCTTACTGACTGAGGGCAGAGCGGGGAGTTCTGAGGAGATAAATCTCAACGCTGACCCAGCTGGGACTCGAACCTGGGAACTGCAGATTATGAACCTGGCCAGCTACCGACTGAACCCCTCCCCCACAAATTGTTTGGATCAAAGTGCTCATCAGAGCTAAAACAACCTAAGCAACAACAATTCGTCAAAAATTCTAAATGATTGGACTTTGGTTGGATATTATTCGATTTCTGATTTAACGGAATATTTCATTTGCCCGTAATTCGGAAAAGGACCCAATTATCTCTACAATTTAGATTTAATTAAGTATCAGTAGTGAACTCTTGGGGACTAGGCAATTCAAACTAATTACAGAGATTTAATGATTTGTAATAAAGTCATTCGGTAGAGCAATCAGAATCCTATAGGGAAATATTGTGCAATACTTCCAATGAATCCGAATAAGCTAAATTGTATCCGATAATTTAATAACCACCAGAAATATCAATAGCTTCTGATAAATATTGAATGCAGTTTTAAATAAATAAATTATTTGTTTTTCTATTGACATTGAATGAACTTTACGAGGTTTTGTTTTTTCCCATTAGATGTAATTAAAATACACAATTTCGTACTGGTAGTCAATATTTTCTATTTAAACCTTAATCCGAATTTTGCACCACACAATTAAATATATAATAATAATCAGTATTAGAGGTAAGGTTGTTTTACCTCTGAGAGGCACTTTTTTGCGCACAATGGATGAAATGGTAGGGTCACAAGGACGCCAAGGGTTCAGAAAGGTGGGGTAAGGGGACAGATGGAAGCCGTTCTTCAAGACCATTCAGCGTCTTTTTTAATGTTCAATCAATAAGCTAAATTACCAAGTCACAAAGACCCCAAGGGCTCAGAGAAGGTTTGAGGGAGGCTGCGAGGAGACAGATGTGTGACTGGAGAGCTGCGAGGCGATAGATGTAAGACTCCCGTCAAGGCCGTCCAGCGTGTTCTTTAGCATGTCAATATCAGCGGAAAATAACACAAATTTAATTTAATATGCAAAATAGTACATATTTATAACGAAAAATGTGAATAGTCATTTCATGTAAAGCAGCTGAGAATCACTCTGTCGAGGAATATTGGTATGATTGGTAAAATACGTCATCTGGTTAACAAACAAATTTTGACAAATTTATACTACTCTTTCATTTATTCTTATATAACATATGGAATTTTAGTCTGGGGTAATACTTTTGACTATAATCTGAATGCTATATATCGTCTTCAGAAAAGAATTGTTAGATATATTGTTGGTAAAAGATATTATGATCCCGTGGCACATTTATTTTCTGAGGTTAAAATTCTTAATGTCTATAATAATTACAAACTGATATCAGGAAACTTTGTGTATTCGATTACAATGAGATTGATTAAATTGGATAGATTTAAAGACTATTTTCAGAGTCTTTCGAATTTTCATAATTATGAAACACGTCATAGAGAGGATCTGAGTATACCTTTGTGTCGATTGTCAATTGGGCAGAGATCTATCAAATACAATGCAGTAAAAATTTGGTCTGAAATTCCTGATGATGTTAAAAATGCAAAATCTTTAAAATTATTTAAAATCAAATATAGAACGTTTCTTCTTACAAAGCAATGAAACCTTCTATGTATCAGTGTAATATGTCTCATAACCATTTGACCTTTTATACTATTGAATTATTGTACTATTTGAATTATTGTATACATTACTGTTGTCATAATTGAACTTTAAAGGAAATAGGGAGCATTAACTAAAAATAAGCGTCAGCTTACTATGCTCTCCTTTTTTGTTTCGCCTTTCCTATTAAACACTAATATAAAGACAAATAAATAGCATCATCATGTGATTGTTATTTACCTTTTCTGATGCAATTGATATTTCTCAGCTATTTCACTTCTCAATTTTTCTCATGTATATATTAATTGTTATTAGATAATTATGCTATGTAATGTATATTGTACTGACTGGCGGAATAAAATAAAGATTATTATTATATTGTTATTATTATAAATGCATTTAAGAGTAAATGCTATTAGGGTTGGGTTGTTTTATCTCTGAGCGGCACTTTTTTGCACACCATGGGCTAAATGGCCAGGTCACATGGACCCCGAAGGCTCAGAGAACGTTGGGGGAGGGGACTCACTGTTGGGAGAGAGATGGTAGCCTCCCCTCAAGGCCATCCAGCGTGTTCTTTAACGTGCACAGGGTATGGCTCTCCCGCACACGGAAACACAGCTAAACGTCCCATCCGACGGACGGCGGCCTTTTAAAGCCCATCGGTGTCCCCTATTGACCGTGGGCAGGGTGGGGAATTTTGCGGGGACAAATCTCAACGCTGACCCAGCTGGGACTCGAACCTGGCAACTACAGATTACGAGCCTGACGCGCTACCGACTGAGCCACCCCCGCCCCCAGCTAACAGGAGAATGACCTAAAAGTTTATAAATATTTTAGTTAAAACACCTATAAAGTTATGTTCCATTTCTTCTCTTAGTGAGCTGCTCCTGTTCCTTTCAAACTAGCTCTGCCCCGATTCAAAAATACACCCCAATTCTGAATAATATATCTTCCTCTTAGAAATCTTCCCTTTCCACCACCTGTGCGATTGTTTTGCAAGTTGCTAAAAGAGCAACATGCATCGCAACAGATATTAGAGAGAAATTGCGTCATCATCATCGTGCGCTGTTCCTTCTTCCCAGAATGCTCCTCTAACAGTCCAACGATTGAAGACCTCTGAGGCGCAGCATCAGCAGACAGCCACGAGTCAAAAGAGAAGCCGCATCTCGAGGATACGTGCTCTCGCTCTTGGATACAGTGCAACAGCCAATGGGAATGCTCACATTTCCACTGTGTCGCCTTTTCTGGATATTGTGGCGAAGTTGAGAAGGTAAGAATGTTGTTTTTTTCTCTCTGAGATTTATCGCTCTTCAATGTAGGACGCTGGGAGTTTTCAAAAACATTTTTCACATTGAAAAGTTTAGGTAAGGTCGTATTTGATAAAATGGGAGTCTGTGAATTTGTTGAATATGTTTGCTACCAGTAATAATTCTTGTATTGCTGCATATACATTGCCCAGAAGAGGATTTGTAACTTTCTCGTATTTCGTCAATGGAGAGTGAAATTCCATGCTCCGTAAAATACAAAATTGGTTTTGATGGAAAATTGAGATTGAAGATGAATTAAAGATCTTAATCTACTCTACCTGACTTTAATTTAAAAAATTTCTTTCGGTATTTAAAGAATTGTTGAAATTTCAATATTTAAGAACAGCAATGTCAGTTATAATAATGAGGATTTTTTTTAAACAGTAAAGCAACAAGTAGTAAGAAATTAATCTAAAATATTTAAAATTATTCTCATTATAATAAAAATGTTATTGTGTCTTAATTTTTTCAATTTTTAATTTTTGAAATGCTATTGCTCCATGGCGGCGACAAAACAAAAATTGACAATAAATTTAAGAATAATAATAATCTAGCGAGTAAACTGTACACATACCTTTAATTTGATTCCAAATTAAATTAGAAATAAAGATTATTGTAATAGACTAAAAGTAAGTGAAAAAATTATATTAGGTAAAATTATATACTTTTATATAGTTTGATTTCTTTTGTATTTCTTATGTATGGTTAAAGAAGAATTTTATAAATATATATTTGTATTATATGAAAGTTCAATTCAATATAAATATTGAAACGGAACATACACATACAAGAATGCAAACGACATTGTGGTATTTTGGGATATAGCCAACACCTCGTACAAGAGGCCGGTGGATGAAATTATGACGTCCGCATTAGTAAACCTATAATCTAGAAAGTTCTTATATATTAATTTGTAGTTTTGTATTAATATTTATATAAAGGTTTATTTATAAATATATCATATACTGAACTAGAAGGTAAATTATTCTATATATTAGAATTATTATAATTTCTAATAAGTAGAAAAATTCTCTTTAGAATAAGGTACATTTATAAATAAGCATTATTGTAAATAGTAGTACACCAGTAATTAAATTAGAAATAAATTTCTAAGGTTTTTTTTTTAGACATAAGCCTAATCACGATGACGTCATAGCTTGGTTCGTCGTGGTGGCCTTCTGTTAGAGGAGATGTTGATATAACACGGAGAATGAATTACGACACTAAATTATTTTCAAACGATGAAGTTGGAAAAAGAAAGCGAATTCCAGTAGTTTGTTCAACTCTTACTTTCGATTATGTACTTGATAGTTATATACTTATTAGTAATTCGGAAGAATTAGTCTGAAGGAAAATGTTTTTTTATTTTAGTCTGTGCACGATAATCTAAAGAATAAATTTTTTTATTAGACTGTGCGAGGGAGTGAAAAAAGAGTTTATCGAGTTAGTTCTCTATTAGTTCATTATTTGTATCGTTGGGAACGGGACCCACTGTTTCAGTGGGTGTCCTCCCTCCGACGTTGTCGGAGCACATCGGGGTCCTTGTGAACTGGCCATTTAGCTCATTGTGTGCAAAAAAAAGTGTGCCGCTCAGAGGTAAAACAACCTAACAAATCCCACAGAATGTTTCCTAAATAATGAAAACTTGTGCGAGAAATTACTTTATTGTTTCTATTAAGAGTCTCACTAGGGAATGTCCATCTAGCAGAGTTCAAAGGGAATGTCTGTCTCTAGGGATTTTAAAGTAGACTTGATTATCCATTTGGTAAGAGTATAAATCATTCAGAGGGGGAATAGAGATACTTTAACTAATGGATGTTAGTAATTAGGAAAACATTATCTTTCGAGGTGCCTTGCTGAAAGACATTAAAAATTTAAAAGTTGAGATAAAGTTAGGAAAATAAAGGTTGTTGGGTTGTTTTACTTCTGAGCGGCACTTTTTTGCACACCATGGGCTAAATGGCCAGGTCACATGGACCCCGAAGGCTCAGAGAAGGTTGGGACCCACTGGAACAGCTGTTGGGAGACAGATGGTAGCTTCCCGTCAGAAGGTCATCCAGCGTATTCCTTAACGTGCACAGGGTACGGCTCTCCCGCACACGGGACCACGGCTTTACGTCACATCCGACGGACGGCGGCCTTACCAAGCCATCGGTGACCTCTACTGACCGTGGGCAGTAGGGGCAGAAGAAAAGATTTTTTAAGATTAAAAAATGTGGACTTTTTTCGTTGCTTTTTTTATTCGCTTATATTTTTTGGGCCGAAGAAAAGGCATTGAAAAACCTGTCCCCCCCCCAGTTTTGCGAGAGTCCTCTGCTATGGTAGTCTTTGATTTTCATTATTGTTGTGAGTCATATTTTATGATGTGCAGCGATTGCTAGACTATCGTCTCATTTTCGTATCACAATGATAAAACTTGCATGCGCATTTTCTCTTGTGATCTCAAGGCTTGCCTATCGAGGCAGAAAGGTTCTGCTAAGCAATAGCAGTCATATTTGTTGTCAGGTAAATAATAGAGGAGTCTGAGAGGGCATCGCTGGCTTCTGTTCTTTCTCAGTTCTAGAGAAGAACCCGGTAGATGTGGACTGAGTCCTAGAGACTGCTATGCTTAGAATCTCTTCTGTATTTCGTCGTTGTGTTTGTATTGCCATTGGAAAGACTTGAAAGTCGTTTTGCTTTGATGTGGCGTGGGTCATTAATGTTGTGATCGGTTAATTATCTTGTGAATTTTTAAATAATGCTACTTCTACGGTTAAGGTTATTAGAACACTTTGATGACATAGTGAAGGGAGGTAAATTTTTTATAGAATTTTCTATAATGATAATGCAGGTAGCTTTAAGATACATCTAAATATTGAAAAACAATAATTAATAAAAAATAATTAACATATTAGTTAAATGTATATTAATCTAAGAGTTAGAGTATTTTTTATTTTTTTATTGCTCTAAAAATAATACTATATATTTAATATTATATTCATTTGTAAGTTATATCGTAACACTACCTGCAATAATATTAAAATTAATTAATGAAATATTTTCAGTCTTTAATTTTATGTTTCTTGGAGGAAAGTTCTTTTTTATACAGAATCTGAATTCATCCTTTGCTGGGTTTTCGTTTTTCGAAAATAAAAAGAAGAGGAATTTAATAATATACAAATATGAAATATTGACTGTTCAAGGAAAATGTGTTTTTGCTTACAAACTTTCTCTAGTGGCCAGTATCTCAAGTGATAACCTCATGGTTATTTTTGTGGTGGAACTGAAGAACTGTGACTGTTATTTTTTATACCTTGTTTGAAGTGTTAATTTTGTTTTTGAAATCTCTTTTGGCTCAGAAAAGAAAAGAAATTAAGATCCAAGAGTATTGAATTACAGAAAGTCTACTCTGCATAAGTAGGAACTTTTAAAAAATTCAGAAAAACTATTATTTTTATTTTCTACATTGTGATTTACACGTCCGATTCTTTGTTTGAGAAAGCAGGAAGCCCATTGTTGAAGGGTTTCTAACCTTCCCATCACATTTTATCACATCACATCAATTGCGCTGTCAAAATTACTGCTATCTTCTTTTGAGTTTTATTGCCAGAAGTGGACCTATTCACCAAATTTTTAGCGCTCTAATAGCAGTATATTGAAAATTGACCTGTAACCTCGAAGGACCCACCGCATTCAAAATTTGGCATAATTTCTGAGATCTTCGACCCAAAAAACCCCCACGCACCAATTTTCAGCTCTCTAGCACTGGTAGATTCAAATTTAACCTTTGACCTCAAAAAATCCTCCGGATCTGAAATTTCGTAACATTTCTGAGATTTGCAATCCGAAACACTCCCAGACATCAATTTTCACATTTATAGCACTCGTAGACCAAGGTTTGACCTCTACGTGATCTCCATTTCACCTTGAAGGGCAGGTCATAGGTCAAATTTCGCATTTTTGTTATTTTTCTCAGGATCTACGCCCAGATTACCGCATAAGTGCAAACTTTCACAGCCCTACCATTTCTGCATAATTATTATAATTAGCGTGATCTGTCAGTCAGAGGGGGCGTGGGTGGCTCAGTCGGTAGCGCGCCAGGCTCGTAATCTGTAGTTCCCAGGTTCGAGTCCCAGCTGGGTCAGCGTTGAGATTTATCTCCGCAAAATTCCCCGCCCTATACGCGGTCACTAGGGGACACCGATGGGCTTGGAAAGGCCGCCGTCCGTCGGATGGGACGTTAAGCAGTGGCCACGTGTGCGGGAGAGCCATACCCTGTGCCGTTAAAGAACACGCTGGATGGCCTTGACGGGAGGCTACCATCTGTCTCCCAACAGCTATTCCAGTGGGTTCCCTCACCCAACCTTCTCTGAGCCTTCGGGGTCCATGTGACCTGGCCATTTAGCCCATGATGTGCAAAAAAGTGCCGCTCAGAGGTAAAACAACCCAACCCTGTCAGTCAGCCAGCCAATGAAACCGTGATGTGTTGTGTCATTTTGATGCTCACATGTGTTTTAGCATGTGAATTGCGTCACCAGTGGATTGGAACAATAAGAACTTGAACTGTAACGATGTTTTAAAGAGGAATAAAGAAATTGGTAGTGTTTGAATGTGTATATTTCTTTCGCACTAAATGAATTAGCATAAAAATAATGTTAGGACAGTTTCTAAAGATGCTTGGAGATTAAGCCATGGACGTGAAATGTTAGTCGAGCAAGAACAGCAACCTCAACTTCTCTGTAGGAAGAGTTCATCGTCTGATGCATGGTGATCCACATAACCCTAGAAAGAACCAAACTATTATACAGTCTAATTTTAGTCTTTAGGTGTATACGCCTATTTCTCCACACTCTCCATAGATTCTTAAAAGTCCCGGCAGCAATCCCTATTCGTCTGTTAATCTCATGCCGCACATCACCATTATCTGTTACATAGCTCCCAAGATAATTAAACTGTGACACCTGCTCAAGACTGCAACCATTCAGATTAACTGAATCACAGCCTGCCTGACCAATTTTCATCACTTTAGTTTTCTCTCTGTTTATAACCAAACCTACTCTACTACCAGTCTCATCAACAGCTCGAATGAAAGAGTTCATCTCATCAACATCACTTGCCAAAAGGGCTAAATCATCAGCATAATCTAAATCAGAAATTTTCGTATCTCCAGCCCAATTAAGGCCAAAATATTTCCCTTGAAGTTAATTTCGCATAACATAATCAATAACCAAGCTAAAGAGAAAAGGAGACAAAATGCACCCTTGTCGAACACCAGAAGTAATGCTAAACCAATTGCTACAAGCCTTACAAACTCTCACATACGACTCAGTGTTATTATAGAGAGCTTTCATTATGTTAACTAACTTGTCTGGTATACCATATGATCTGACAATCAACCACAAATTATGACGATCAACAGAGTCGAAAGCCTTTTTGAAATCAACAAAGCTAGCAACCAAAGGTTTCTGAAACTCTAAACGTTTCTCAAGAAGGTCTCTCAAAACCGTTGGGTTGGGTTGGGTTGTTTTACCTCTGAGCGGCACTTTTTTGCCCACCATGGGCTAAATGGCCAGGTCACATGGACCCCGAAGGCTCAGAGAAGGTTGGGGGAGGGGACCCACTGGAACAGCTGTTGGGAGACAGATGGGAGCCTCCCGTCAAGGCCATCCAGCGTGTTCTTTAACGTGCAGAGGGTATGGCTCTCCCCCACACGGGACCACGGCTTAACGTCCCATCCGACGGACGGCGGCCTTTCCAAGCCCATCGGTGTCCCCTACTGACCGTGGGCAGGGCGGGAAATTTTGCGGAGATAAATCTCAACGCTGACCTCTCAAAACCGTGTCGAGGACAAAAAAACGTCAAACGTTGGGCTAGAACAGCGGTTCTCAAATTTTATGCTTCACGTACTCCCTGGAAATGTGTATGTAACTGGCGTACCCCTTGTATAGATAGATAAAACTATACTTATAGTATAACAATGGGAATAAAATAAAACATATATATCAGTGGTTCTCAACCTTTTATGCTTCACGTACCACCTGGAAATGTGTATGTAACTGGCGTACCCCTTGTATAGATAGATAAACTATACTTATAGTATAACAATGGGAATCCCTTGTATAGATAGATAAAACTATACTTATAGTATAACAATGGGAATAAAATAAAACATATATATATCAGTGGTTCTCAACCTTTTATGCTTCACGTACCCCCTGGAAATGTGTATGTAACTGGCGTACCCCTTGTATAGATAGATAAAACTATACTTATAGTATAACAATGGGAATAAAATAAAACATATATATCAGTGGTTCTCAACCTTTTATGCTTCACGTACCCCCTGGAATTGTGTATGTAACTGGCGTACCCCTTGTATAGATAGATAAAACTATACTTATAGTATAACAATGGGAATAAAATAAAACATATATATCAGTGGTTCTCAACCTTTTATGCTTCACGTACCCCCTGGAATTGTGTATGTAACTGGCGTACCCCTTGTATAGATAGATAAAACTATACTTATAGTATAACAATGGGAATAAAATAAAACATATATATCAGTGGTTCTCAATCTTTTATGCTTCACGTACCCCATGGAAATGTGTAAGTAACTGGCGTACCCCTTGTATAGATAGATAAAACTATAGTTATAGTATAACAATGGGAATAAAACATATATATCAGTGGTTCTCAACCTTTTATGCTTCACGTACCCCCTGGAAATGTGTATGTAACTGGCGTACCCCTTGTATAGATTGATAAAACTATAGTTATAGTATAACAATGAGAATAAAATAAAACATATATATCAGTGGTTCTCAACCTTTTATGCTTCACGTACCCCCTAGAAATGTGTATGTAACTAGCGTACCCCTTGTATAGAAAGATAAAACTATAGTTATAGTATAACAATGGGAATGAAACATATATATCAGTGGTTCTCAACCTTTTATCCTTCACGTACCCCCTGGAAATGTGTATGTAACTGGCGTACCCCTTGTATAGATAGATAAAACTATACTTATAGTATAACTATAGGAATAAAATGAAACACATATATCAGTGGTTCTGAAACTTTTATGCTTCACGTACCCCATGGAAACGTGTAAGTAACTGGCGTACCCCTTGTATAGATAGATAAAATTATACTTATAGTATAACAATGGGAATAAAAGAAAACATATATATCAGTGGTTCTCAACCTTTTATTTTTCACGTACCCCCTGGAAATGTGTATGTAACTGGCGTACCCCTTGTATAGATAGATAAAACTATACTTATAGTATAACAATGGGAATAAAATAAAACATATATATCAGTGGTTCTCAACCTTTTATGCTTCACGTACCCCATGGAAATGTGTATGTAACTGGCATACCCCTTGAATAGATAGATAAAACTATACTTATAGTATAACAATGGGAATAAAATAAAACATATATATCAGTGGTTCTCAACCTTTTATGCTTCACGTACCCCCTGGAAATGTGTAAGTAACTGGCGTACCCCTTGTATAGATAGATAAAACTATAGTTATAGTATAACAATGGGAATAAAACATATATATCAGTGATTCTCAACCTTTTATGCTTCACGTACCCTCTGGAAATGTGTATGTAACTGGCGTACCCCTTGTATAGATAGATAAAACTATAGTTATAGTATAACAATGGAAATAAAATAAAACATATATATCAGTGGTTCTCAACCTTTTATGCTTCACGTACCCCATGGAAATGTGTAAGTAACTGGCGTACCCCTTGTATAGATAGATAAAACTATAGTTATAGTATAACAATGGGAATGAAACATATATATCAGTGGTTCTCAACCTTTTATGCTTCACGTACCCCCTGGAAATGTGTATGTAACTGGCGTACCCCTTGTATAGATAGATAAAACTATACTTATAGTATAACAATGGGAATAAAATAAAACATATATATCAGTGGTTCTCAACTTTTTATGCTTCACGTACCCCATGGAAATGTGTAAGTAACTGGCGTACCCCTTGTATAGATAGATAAAACTATAGTTATAGTATAACAATGGGAATAAAACATATATATCAGTGGTTCTCAACCTTTTATGCTTCACGTACCCCATGGAAATGTGTATGTAACTGGCGTAGACCTTGTATAGATAGATAAAACTATAGTTATAGTATAACAATGAGAATAAAATAAAACATATATATCAGTGGTTCTCAACCTTTTATGCTTCACGTACCCCCTGGAAATGTGTATGTAACTGGCGTACCCCTTGTATAGATAGATAAAACTATAGTTATAGTATAACAATGGAAATAAAATAAAACATATATATCAGTGGTTCTCAACCTTTTATGCTTCACGTACCCCCTGGAAATATGTCTGTAACTGGCGTACCCCTTGTATAGATAGATAAAACTATAGTTATAGTATAACAATGGGAATAAAACATATATATCAGTGATTCTCAACCTTTTATGCTTCACGTACCCCCTGGAAATGTGTATGTAACTGGCGTACCCCTTGTATAGATAGATAAAACTATAGTTATAGTATAACAATGAGAATAAAATAAAACATATATATCAGTGGTTCTCAACCTTTTATGCTTCACGTACCCCCTGGAAATGTGTATGTAACTGGCGTACCCCTTGTATAGATAGATAAAACTATAGTTATAGTATAACAATGGAAATAAAATAAAACATATATATCAGTGGTTCTCAACCGTTTATGCTTCACGTACCCCCTGGAAATGTGTAAGTAACTGGCGTACCCCTTGTATAGATAGATAAAACTATAGTTATAGTATAACAATGGGAATAAAATAAAACATATATATCAGTGGTTCTCAACCTTTTATGCTTCACGTACCCCATGGAAATGTGTAAGAAACTGGCGTACCCCTTGTATAGATAGATAACTATTTTAGTTATAGTATAACAATGGGAATAAAACATATATATCAGTGATTCTCAACCTTTTATGCTTCACGTACCCCCTGGAAATGTGTATGTAACTGGCGTACCCCTTGTATAGTTAGATAAAACTATAGTTATAGTATAACAATGGGAATAAAATAAAACATATATATCAGTGGTTCTCAACGTTTTATGCTTCACGTACCCCCTGGAAATATGTCTGTAACTGGCGTACCCCTTGTATAGATAGATAAAACTATAGTTATAGTATAACAATGGGAATAAAACATATATATCAGTGATTCTCAACCTTTTATGCTTCACGTACCCCCTGGAAATGTGTATGTAACTGGCGTACCCCTTGTATAGATAGATAAAACTATAGTTATAGTATAACAATGGAAATAAAATAAAACATATATATCAGTGGTTCTCAACCTTTTATGCTTCACGTACCCCCTGGAAATATGTCTGTAACTGGCGTACCCCTTGTATAGATAGATAAAACTATAGTTATAGTATAACAATGGGAATAAAACATATATATCAGTGATTCTCAACCTTTTATGCTTCACGTACCCCCTGGAAATGTGTATGTAACTGGCGTACCCCTTGTATAGATAGATAAAACTATAGTTATAGTATAACAATGAGAATAAAATAAAACATATATATCAGTGGTTCTCAACCTTTTATGCTTCACGTACCCCCTGGAAATGTGTATGTAACTGGCGTACCCCTTGTATAGATAGATAAAACTATAGTTATAGTATAACAATGGAAATAAAATAAAACATATATATCAGTGGTTCTCAACCGTTTATGCTTCACGTACCCCCTGGAAATGTGTAAGTAACTGGCGTACCCCTTGTATAGATAGATAAAACTATAGTTATAGTATAACAATGGGAATAAAATAAAACATATATATCAGTGGTTCTCAACCGTTTATGCTTCACGTACCCCCTGGAAATGTGTAAGTAACTGGCGTACCCCTTGTATAGATAGATAAAACTATAGTTATAGTATAACAATGAGAATAAAATAAAACATATATATCAGTGGTTCTCAACCTTTTATGCTTCACGTACCCCCTGGAAATGTGTATGTAACTGGCGTACCCCTTGTATAGATAGATAAAACTATAGTTATAGTATAACAATGGGAATAAAACATATATATCAGTGATTCTCAACCTTTTATGCTTCACGTACCCCCTGGAAATGTGTATGTAACTGGCGTACCCCTTGTATAGATAGATAAAACTATAGTTATAGTATAACAATGAGAATAAAATAAAACATATATATCAGTGGTTCTCAATCTTTTATGCTTCACGTACCCCCTGGAAATGTGTATGTAACTGGCGTACCCCTTGTATAGATAGATAAAACTATAGTTATAGTATAACAATGAGAATAAAATAAAACATATATATCAGTGGTTCTCAACCTTTTATGCTTCACGTACCCCCTGGAAATGTGTATGTAACTGGCGTACCCCTTATTTAGATAGCTAAAACTATACTTATAGTATAACAATGGGAATAAAATGAAACATATATATCAGTGGTTCTCAACCTTTTATGCTTCACATACCCCATGGAAATGTGTAAGAAACTGGCGTACCCCTTGTATAGATAGATAAAACTATTTTAGTTATAGTATAACAATGGGAATAAAACATATATATCAGTGATTCTCAACCTTTTATGCTTCACGTACCCCCTGGAAATGTGTATGTAACTGGCGTACCCCTTGTATAGTTAGATAAAACTATAGTTATAGTATAACAATGGGAATAAAATAAAACATATATATCAGTGGTTCTCAACGTTTTATGCTTCACGTACCCCCTGGAAATGTGTATATAACTGGCGTACCCCTTGTATAGATAGATAAAACTATACTTATAGTATAACAATAGGAATAAAATAAAACATATATATCAGTGGTTCTCAACCTTTTATGCTTCACGTACCCCCTGGAAATGTGTATGTAACTGGCGTACCCCTTGTATAGATAGAAAAAACTATAGTTATAGTATAGCAATGGGAATAAAATAAAACACATATATCAGTGGTTCTCAAACTTTTATGCTTCACGTACCCCATGGAAATGTGTATGTAAGTGGCGTACCTCTTGTATAGATAGATAAAACTATACTTATAGTATAACAATGGGAATAAAATAAAACATATATATCAGTGGTTCTCAACCTTTTATGCTTCACGTACCCCATGGAAATGTGTAAGTAACTATCGTACCCCTTGTATAGATAAATAAAACTATAGTTATAGTATAACAATGGGAATAAAATAAAGCATATATATATATCAGTGGTTTTAAACCTTTTATGCTTCACGTACCCCCTGGAAATGTGAATATAACTGGCGTACCCCTTGTATAGATAGATAAAACTATACTTATAGTATAACAATAGGAATAAAATAAAACATATATATCAGTGGTTCTCAACCTTTTATGCTTCACGTATCCCCTGGAAATGTGTATGTAACTGGCATAACCCTTGTATAGATAGATAAAACTATACTTATAGTATAACAATGGGAATAAAATAAAACATATATATCAGTGGTTCTCAACCTTTTATGCTTCACGTACCCCCTGGAAATGTGAATGTAACTGGCGTACCCCTTGTATAGATAGATAAAACTATACTTATAGTATAACAATGGGAATAAAATAAAACATATGTATCAGTGGTTCTGAACCTTTTATGCTTCACGCATCCCCTGGAAATGTGTATGTAACTGGCGTACCCCTTGTATACATAGATAAAACTATACTTATAGTATAACAATGGGAATAAAACATATATATCAGTGGTTCTCAACCTTTTATGCTTCACGTACCCCCTGGAAATGTGTATGTAACTGGCGTACCCCTTGTATAGATAGATAGAACTATAGTTATAGTATAACAATGGGAATAAAATAAAACATACATATCAGTGGTTCTCAACCTTTTATGCTTCACGTACCCCCTGGAAATGTGTATGTAACTGGCGTACCCCTTGTATAGATAGATAAAACTATAGTTATAGTATAACAATGGGAATAAAACATATATATCAGTGATTCTCAAACTTTTATGCTTCACGTACCCCCTGAAAATGTGTATGTAACTGGCGTACCCCTTGTATAGATAAGATAAAACTATAGTTATAGTATAACACTGGGAATAAAATAAAACATATATATCAGTGGTTCTCAAACTTTTATGCTTCACGTACCCCATGGAAATGTGTATGTAACTGGCGTACCCCTTGTTTAGATAGATAAAACTATACTTATAGTATAACAATGGGAATAAAACATATATATCAGTGGTTCTCAACCTTTTATGCTTCACGTACCCCATGGAAATGTGTAAGAAACTTTCGTACCCCTTGTATAGATCGATAAAACAATTTTAGTTATAGTATAACAATGGGAATAAAACATATATATCAGTGATTCTCAACCTTTTATGCTTCTCGTACCCCCTGGAAATGTGTATGTAACTGGCGTACCCCTTGTATAGTTAGATAAAACTATAGTTATAGTATAACAATGGGAATAAAATAAAACATATATATCAGTGTTTCTCAACCTTTTATGCTTCACGTACCCCATGGAAATGTGTATGTAAGTGGCGTACCTCTTGTATAGATAGATAAAACTATACTTATAGTATAACAATGAGAATAAAATAAAACTTATATATCAGTGGTTCTCAACCTTTTATGCTTCACGTACCCCATGGAAATGTGTAAGTAACTGGCGTACCCCTTGTATAGATAGATAAAACTATACTTATAGTATAACAATACGAATAAAATAAAACATATATATCAGTGGTTCTCAACCTTTTATGCTTCACGTACCCCCTGGAAATGTGTATGTAACTGGCGTACCCCTTGTATAGATAGATAAAACTATAGTTATAATATAACAATGGGAATAAAATAAAACATATATAACAGTGGTTCTCAACCTTTTATTCGTCACGTATCCCCTGGAAATGTGTATGTAACTGGCGTACCCCATGTATAGATAGATAAAACTATAGTTATAGTATAACAATGGGAATAAAATAAAATATATATATCAGTGGTTCTCAACCTTTTATGCTTCACGTACCCCCTGGAAATGTGTAAGTAACTGGCGTACCCCTTGTATAGATAGATAAAACTATAGTTATAGTATAACAATGGGAATAAAATAAAACATATATATCAGTGGTTCTCAACCTTTTATGCTTCACGTACCCCCTGGAAATGTGTAAGTAACTGGCGTACCCCTTGTATAGATAGATAAAACGATAGTTATAGTATAACAATGGGAATAAAATAATACATATATATCAGTGGTTCTCAACCTTTTATGCTTCACGTACCCCCTGGAAATGTGTAAGTAACTGGCGTACCCCTTGTATAGATAGATAACACGATAGTTATAGTATAACAATGGGAATAAAATAAAACATATATATCAGTGGTTCTCAACCTTTTATGCTTCACGTACCCCCTGGAAATGTGTAAGTAACTGGCGTACCCCTTGTATAGATAGATAAAACTATAGTTATAGTATAACAATGGGAATAAAATAAAACATATATATCAGTGGTTCTCAACCTTTTATGCTTCACGTACCCCCTGTAAATGTGTAAATAACTGGCGTACCCCTTGTATAGACAGATAAAACGATAGTTATAGTATAACAATGGGAATAAAATAAAACATATATATCAGTGGTTCTCAACCTTTTATGCTTCACGTACCCCCTGGAAATGTGTAAGTAACTGGCGTACCCCTTGTATAGATAGATAAAACGATAGTTATAGTATAACAATGGGAATAAAATAAAACATATATATCAGTGGTTCTCAACCTTTTATGCTTCACGTACCCCTTGGAAATGTGTAAGTAACTGGCGTACCCCTTGTATAGATAGATAACACGATAGTTATAGTATAACAATGGGAATAAAATAAAACATATATATCAGTGGTTCTCAAACTTTTATGCTTCACGTACCCCCTGGAAATGTGTAAGTAACTGGCGTACCCCTTGTATAGATAGATAAAACTATAGTTATAGTATAACAATGGGAATAAAATAAAACATATATATCAGTGGTTCTCAACCTTTTATGCTTCACGTACCCCCTGTAAATGTGTAAGTAACTGGCGTACCCCTTGTATAGATAGATAAAACGATAGTTATAGTATAACAATGGGAATAAAATAAAACATATATATCAGTGGTTCTCAACCTTTTATGCTTCACGTACCCCCTGGAAATGTGTAAGTAACTGGCGTACCCCTTGTATAGATAGATAAAACGATAGTTATAGTATAACAATGGGAATAAAATAAAACATATATATCAGTGGTTCTCAACCTTTTATGCTTCACGTACCCCCTGGAAATGTGTAAGTAACTGGCGTACCCCTTGTATAGATAGATAAAACGATAGTTATAGTATAACAATGGGAATAAAATAAAACATATATATCAGTGGTTCTCAACCTTTTATGCTTCACGTACCCCCTGGAAATGTGTAAGTAACTGGCGTACCCCTTGTATAGATAGATAAAACGATAGTTATAGTATAACAATGGGAATAAAATAAAACATATATATCAGTGGTTCTCAACCTTTTATGCTTCACGTACCCCCTGGAAATGTGTAAGTAACTGGCGTACCCCTTGTATAGATAGATAAAACGATAGTTATAGTATAACAATGGGAATAAAATGAAACATATATATCAGTGGTTCTCAACCTTTTATGCTTCACGTACCCCCTGGAAATGTGTATCTAACTGGCGTACCCCTTGTATAGATAGATAAAACTATAGTTATAGTATAACAATGGGAATAAAATAAAACATATATATCAGTGGTTCTCAACCTTTTATGCTTCACGTACCCCCTGGAAATGTGTATGTAACTGGCGTACCCCTTGTATAGATAGATAAAACTATAGTTATAGTATAACAATGGGAATAAAATGAAACCTATTTATATATACGCATTAAATTTTCTATTAATAAATTACATATATAGATAAACACAAAAAAAGACAAACAATTTAAGAAATCTTATAAAATTATAAACATTTTAATGGGTAATCAGTGAATCAGCTCTCATGGCATACCCCAAAAAATTTAAAAGACACTAATTTCACGTTGAGTTGTTTTTCCTCTGAGCGGCATTTTTTTCGCATAGTTGGCTAATGACCAGGTCACAAGAACCCCAAGGGATAACAGAATGTTGGTGGGAGGGGACTTACTGGCAGGTGTTAGGAGACAGATAGTAACCTCTTGTAAAGACCATCAGTTGTGATCTTTAACGTACACAGGGTATGGCTCTCCCGCACACAGAACACGGCTTAACGTCCCATCCAACGGACGGCAGCCTTCCCAGGTTATCTCCTACTGACCGAAGGCAAAATGGGGGCTTTTGGGGTCATAAATCCCAACGCTGGCGCAGCTGGGTTGGATTGTTTTACCTCTATGCGGCACTTTTTTGCACACCATGGGCTAAATGGCCAGGTCACAGGGACCCCGAAGGTTCAGAGAATGTTGGTGGAGGGGACCCACTGGAACAGCTGTTGGGAGACAGATGGTAGCCTCCCGTCAAGGTAATCCAGTTTTATCTTTAACGTTGGATTGTTTTACCTCTGATCGGTACTTTTTTGCACACCATGGGCTAAATGGCCAGGTCACATGGACCCCGAAGATTCAGAGAATGTTGGGGGAGGGGACCCACTGGAACAGCTGTTGGGAGACAGATGGTAGCCTCCCGTCAAGGCCATCCAGTTTTATCTTTAACGTTGGATTGTTTTACCTCTGATCGGCACTTTTTTCACACCATGGTTTAAATGGCCAGGTCACATGGACCCCGAAGGCTCAGAGAATGTTGGGGGAGGGGACCCACTGGAACAGCTGTTGGGAGACAGATGGTAGCCTCCCGTCAAGACCACCCAGCGTGTTCTTTTACGTGCACAGGGTATGGCTCTTCCGCACAAGGAGTCACGGCTTAAAGTCCCATCCGACGGACGGCGATCTTTCCAAGCCCATCGGTGTCCCCTACTGACCGTGGGGAAGGCGGGGAATTTTGCGGATATAAATCTCAACGCTGACCCAGCTGGGACTCGAACCTGGGAATTGCAGATTACGAGCCTGGAGTGCTACCGACTGAGCCACCCCCGCCCCAAGAAGAATAGCAAGAAAACAATAGCGAAGTAACTTTCAAATCACAGTCAGGAAAGTTCACTCACGAGGTATTAGAAAAATGAAAATCTCTGGATGGAAACATAAAACAAAAACCACGTATTAACTTTAATGTAAAATGTCTCTGGGCGATCCGAGCTCGAAATTCCTGACTCTCAGTCTCGTGTTTCAAGATAGCTTGTGTTCAACTTTGCAATTCAGAAGAATTCAGACTTTGTTTTCTCCAAAATTTAAAACTTTGTTTTCTGAACTTCAGAACTAAGAAAAATTTGAGGCAAGTCTGTCGACAAGTTGATGTTGAAGTTTCGTTTCGTCATGTCGTCATGGACAATAGATGCTGAAGTTTCGTTTCGTCATGTCGTCATGGACAATAGATGCTGAAGTTTCGTTTCGTCATGTCGTCATGGACAATAGATGCTGAAGTTTCGTTTCGTCATCGTCAAGCATCGACAATAGATGCTCAAGTTTCGTTTCATCGTCATCGAAAATAGCTTCTCAAATTTCGTTTCGTCATCGTCAATCATAGACAATAGATGCTTAAGTTTTGTTTCGTCACGTCAATCGTAGACAATAGATGCTTAAGTATTGTTTCGTTACGTCAATCGTAGACAATAGATGCTGAAGTTTTGTTTCGTCATCGTCAATCATAGACAATAGATGCTGAAGTTTCGTTTCATCATCGTCAATCATAGACAATAGATGCGTAAGTTTTGTTTCGTCACGTCAATCGTAGACAATAGATGCTGAAGTTTTGTTTCGTCATCGTCAATCATAGACAATAGATGCTTAAGTATTGTTTCGTCACGTCAATCGTAGACAATAGATGCTGAAATTTTGTTTCGTCATCGTCAATCATAAACAATAGATGCTGAAGTTTCGTTTCGTCATCGTCAATCATAGACAATACATGCTTAAGTTTTGTTTCGTCATCGTCAATCAGACAATAGATGCTGAAGTTTGGTTTCGTCATCGTCAACCATAGACATAGATGCTGAAGTTTCGTTTCGTCATCGTCAACCATAGACATAGATGCTGAAGTTTCGTTTCGTCATCGTCAATCATAGACAATAAATGTTTAAGTTTTGTTTCGTCATCGTCAGCAATAGATGCTGAAGTTCCGTTTCGTCATCATGGAAATGAGATTCTGAAGTTTCGTTTCATCATCATCGAAAACAGGTACTGCAGTTTCGTTTCTTCATCGTCATCATCGACAATAGATGATGAATTTTAGATATGGTCATAATCGACTGAGTGTATTTAGCGATTTATATGAGTATCGAAAAATACTGGGTTGGGTTGTTTTACCTCTGAGCGGCACTTTTTTGCACACCATGGGCTAAATGGCCAGGTCACACGGACCCCGAAGGCTCAGAGAAGGTTGGGGGAGGGGACCCACTGGAACAGCTGTTGGGAGACAGATGGTAGCCTGCCGTCAAGGCCATCCAGCGTGTTCTTTAACGTGCACAGGGTCTGGCTCTCCCGCACACGGGACCACGGCTTAACGTTCCATCCGACGGACGGCGGCCTTTCCAAGCCCATCGGTGTCCCCTACTGACCGTGGGCAGGGCGGGGAGTTATGCGGAGATAAATCTCAACGCTGACCCAGCTGGGACTCGAACTTGGGAACTACAGATTACGAGCCTGGCGCGCTACCGACTGAGCCACCCCGCCCCACCGAAAAATACTGGGAGTAGAGCAATTTATTTCCAGTATTTATTAACACGTATTATTGGTAATCATGCACACTAAATAGTATTGAGTGCCAAAGATGTCGATTTATCCGTTACATTCATTTTCATCCAAAGCATTACTAATGAACACGACTTCCTCCATCAAGGCAGCAACTTAATGTGCGTTAATTCCGGATACCACAACGAAACCTACATCAATAATCTGATATCTCCAGTGTGAAATATACAAATTAGGGTGTTATACGATAACTCTGCAACAGATGTTGCAGAATCTGTTTTAATTCCGAGTGTCTTCTGTAATAGAAGGTGATAAAGTAGCGTATCCATCTTCATTTATGATTTAATTATCGCGTTCACTGCATGCAGTTAATCTCTGGCAGTTCATTTAATGAATTATTCGGAAGTCAAACTTTCCGGTGCACAAATAGGAAACGGGTGATGAAATTTATATTCAAGAAATTTTGTATTTTGCCTCAATCGTTAATCGACGGGGCGGGGGTGGCTCAGTCGGTAGCGCGCCAGGCTCGTAATCTGCAGTTCCCAGGTTCGAGTCCCAGCTGGGTCAGCGTTGAGATTTATCTCCGCAAAATTCCCCGCCCTGCCCACGGTCAGTAGGGGACACCGATGGGCTTGGAAAGGCCGCCGTCCGTCGGATGGGACGTTAAGCCGTGGCCCCGTGTGCGGGAGAGCCATACCCTATGCACGTTAAAGAACACGCTGGATGGCCTTGACGTTAGGCTACCATCTGTTTCCCAACAGCTGCTCCAGTGGGTCTCCTCCCCCAACCTTCTCTGAGCGTTCGGGGTCCATGTGACCTGGCCATTTAGCCCATTGTGTGCAAAAAACTGCCGCTCAGAGGTAAAACAACCCAACGTTAAAGAACACGCTGGATGGCCTTGACGGGAGGCTACCATCTGTCTCCCAACAACTGTTCCAGTGGGTCTCCTCCCCCAACCTTCTCTGAGCCTTCGGGGTCCATGTGACCTGGCCATTTAGCCCATGGTGTGCAAAAAAGTGCCGCTCAGAGGTAAAACAACCGAACCCAACCGGTTAATCGACGCAACGCACCCAGAATTGAGATTCATCTGTTGTGGTAAGGGATGTGTAAATCGCAAAGTAATAGTAACGTAAAGTAAAAACGAAAACAGTGACTCCAACTTAAGGTAAGAAGAAACAACATTATATAACGCTAAAGTAAAAATGTAAATAAAAACACGACTAAATCCTACGCAAAAAAACCATATTACTGAAAAATTATATTCATAATATTTTCTTTTTTTCTATTTTATTTCTATTTTACGATATTACTTTATTAAAACATTTATTTAAAAGGGAAATGGTAACGTAAATAGAGACCACGACTAAATCCAACCTGTAAAAAACTAAGGTAATGGTAATCTAAAGTAAAAAACGTAACTGAAAGTAATTAACTAACGTCAACGTAAAGTAAAAAAAAAAAACATAAAGTATGGTAATGTAACATAAAAACGTAAATAAAACAAAATAACGAAATCAAACATAAAAAAAATTAAAATAAAAAATAAAATAAAAAATAAATAATAATAATAAAACGCTATGGTAACTTAAAGTAAAAACGTAAATAGAAACCGTTAGCTAACGTCAATGTAAAGTAGGAAAAAAAATATAAAGTAATGTAACATAAAAACGTAAATAAAAAACATGACGAAATCAAACATAAAAAAAAAAAATAAATAATAATAATAACGTTATGGTAACTTAAAGTAAAAAAGTAAAAACACAAAAAGAAACTGTTCACTAACGTCAACATAAAGTAGAAAAAATGATAACGTAAAGTAAAAACAAACACCGTGAACTAACGTTAACCTAAAGCAACGCTGTTCAACTAGCGGCCCGCACGAGGATTTTTGTTCCCCGCGAACAAAATCAAGTTCTTACTTGAAATTTTAAATAAATATCTGTAATCCACCTTATTATTTTTTGTCAACTTGTATTACTTTTCTTGATATGCAATCTTCAAATTACTCATTCTATAAAGTTTACAAAACATTCTTAAGCCGATCGGCAAACATATGAAACCTTTTAAGAGCGGTGCGGCGTCATCAAACAAATATTTTTATGAAGCTGCAGCAATAAGAAGCATCTAACGATAGCACGAGAGTAGTTTATTACCAAACTGGCGTACCCCCTTTGCACAGTGCTTTCCCCCCCTATGTCGCACTCGTCCACGTTGCCTTCTTGACTTGGACCCCCTATGTCGCAATCGACCGGAAATTCTTGTTTCAAAAAAGAGGCCTCTTTTTTGAAACAAGGATTTTTTCAGTAGTATTGCGTTTTATCACCCTTCGTCCCCTTGCGCGAAACAACAGGATTTCGATCGCTTCAGGTCGTGTTTCAGCTGTTAGTATCCCTCCACTTCGTTCTTAACGCATCAGGATGTTGTGTTATTCTAAGTTTGAAATATTCTCGATTGAACGTTCTGTCTTCTGTATTAGCAGAACACACACACACGCTTTGTTCGTTACGAGACATCTGACAGGAAACGTAACGTAAGACAGTCGTGTTCAAAAAATATTCGAACGTGCTGAAGAAAAATCCTTACATCTCCTGAAATATGAGTATTCAAGTTAAGATCTGTGATGAAATATTTTGCATAGCCACAAGCCTCGTTTTAAATTGTTAGCTTCTTCTGTAGCAAGCAAGTGTCCGTAAGACAATATGTTTATTCTTGCATGTGAACAAACACACACACACATATGCACATAAAGATGAAACACATACAGACACTTTAACACACACACACACGCACAGAGAGAGAAACAAACATGAAGACGTATAGACATACAGAGAAACGAATATGTGCACACAGACATCTTAACACATACGCACGAAAACATATACATATAAAGAAACATATTAACATACATCAACATACACACACATTCACATACGCACACATGAAATATTTTGCATAACCACAAGTCTCGTTTTAAATTGTTAGCTTGTTCTGTAGCAAGCAAGTGTCCGTAAGACAATATGTTTATTCTTGCATGTGAACACACACATACGATAACATATACACATAAAGATGAAACACATACAGACACTTTAACACACACACAGAGAGAGAGAGAGACAAACATGAAGACGTATACACATACAGAGAAACGACTATGTGCACACAGACATCTTAACACATGCGCACGAAAACATATACATATAAAGAAACATATTAACATACATGAACATACACACACTCACATACGCACACATACACGATTCACTGAAACACGCACACACACACACACCTAGAGAGAAACAAACATGCAGACACAGTTACATCTTGACATACATGCACACATCTACACGTACACACATTTCGTAGTAACATACATATTTACACACACACACACACAGAGAGAGAGAGAGAGACAAACATACACACAGACATACGTACAAGACAGTGTGCTTTAGTGTAATGCGGTGCCCTGTGAACTAAAGAATCTTTCTCAAACCCAAACAGTATAACTTTCACGTACGTTCTGATATCAAAGATAATGTGCCTTCCTTCAGTGCAGCACCCCCATGGGCTAAAAGTCTTTCTCAAACCCAATCGTAGTGTGTTTTTTCACAGATGTGTTCCATGGGCAGTGATCGTTATCTCTATAGATTTAAATGTGAAGCATAGAGTTCGTATCTCTTTGTATGAAATCGCTTATAATGAGACAATATTTCCTTTAAAAGTGTGCTGGAGATATTTGGAGGTGATTCAGCCACACATTTAAGGTATTTTAATGTTTTGAAAGCAATTCTGTCTTTCCCGGTGTGTATTTATCTAATTTTTTACAGTTGTTTTTTCAGCTATTGGAACTTATTTTGAAGTTATTCTGTCATGCGTCCACTGCATTTGAAGATATTTTGTCGTTCATTCATCAAATAATTTTAGCTCTTGACAAGAAAATGGGGCGAAATACATGAATGTAATAAAAAAATTAATGTAATGGATAGTGATTTTTCTAGATCCTAGTACTGTAATATTTCATGTGAGAGGATGTCGGGACCATGGTAGGAAAACAACACAAACGTTCATGTCTTACTATGGATCTCAGACCTTGGCTTTGTTAGATCAGAAGTAACTAACCTGCTGTCTATGAGATAGATTAGAAATATTCTCATGCAGGAAAAATAACTAAACACACATGAAATCCCGTGTTAGATTGTAGTGAAACACCCTATCTTTGTCGAAAACTTGTGTTTGCAGCGAAAAATAGCCATCTTCACCCACACTTATGCACTTATTCAAACGTACCGAGGGGACCAGAAACTCTGAAAAGAGATAGCGGCTTGGGATAACCGACGAGAGAGCTTACATTACGTTTTATCGGTTGTTGAAGTCAGAGAATGCAAAGTTAGGTCTAGTGGATCGATTCTGGGACCGAACTTTTCATGGAAATACTGAAAATATTGTTGTTTTCTTATAAACACTGAGTTTTCAGATTTTAAATTTCCAAACTTCTGTGGTTCTTTGCTGATGTTTTCTATATGCAAAGTATTTTGTGATATTCGTTCATCCGTGTGTACGCAATGTAGTATAGAAATGTGTATTCTCATGCAGGAAAAATAACTAATAGTGAAAACAACTTGTGTTTGCAACGAAAAATAGCCAACTACACCCACACTTATGCGCTATGTACCAGGGAACTATAGAACCAGGAAATCTGAAAAGAGCGTGAGATAGCGGCTTGGAATAACCGTCGAATAGTCGTTTTATTCTATCTTACAGTATTTGCGTTGTAATTTTCTGTTTTGAAGCGATTTTTTACAACCATCCCACTACATTTTTGTACTTTCTCTCTCGTCACAGTATGTTTTACAGTTATTGTGCCTCCCACTTCCAAAGAATTGTGAAAATATTCACCTATCCACTGAAATGTGTGGGCATTTACAGATATTCCAACACTCTTTACATTTTAGTGATTCTCATTGAATTTACCAACCATTTCGTTGTTTTTCTAATTTTCGTTTATGCATGTAATTTGATTTAACGACCTAGTCACAGGGTGTATCATGGGTTAAAGTACTACCCATTTCATCTCTTTTCAGGTTTGTATGACAGTAAAGCAAACTTGCAATCAGTTTTTCATTCTAAATGCTCGTTGTCTGCATATCACCGAAATTCCTCCTCATATGCCTTCCAAAAAGGTACATTGTAGGTTATCAACTCTAGTATTTGTCATCTTCAGGTATGAAGGCAGGAGCTGTGTAAACATAGCAGGGGTCAGTATCTGCCACCAAACACATCAGCTAAGAGGAGCACGTCAGTGTACGCGATATAGGCGTAGGTTTTTTTTTTATGTCGAATGAATATTTTCATTACATGGTATATTCTTCTACCCCCTAGCGCTTCTCGGAGGAGCTAATGTGTGTCATCTCAATTTTAAGCGTTCTAATAAGATTATTTCATAACCTAAAGAACATCCATCTGCAAGGAATGTATTAATTGCATTCCCTATAATATGGAAAACAGCATTCTCCCTTTGAATTTCATAGAAACAAATTCTTAATGGAACAATAATGCTGCTTTTCATCGTCTGACAACAGTAGGAGATTTGCGTGCGCTTTAAATCTGAATGATGTGATGTAGAGTGGGAACATCTCTTTCTCGTATCCAGATTGTTAAAGGGAAAATTAGACCTGATGTGTTTTCTTCTAAATGTATATAGTTGTTAAGGTGTTCAGTGTTTCCTATTGCAGGATACAAAGTGGCTAAAACAAACAAAACATTTTTTATCGGAATTACATACATTAACAATAGCACGTTTTCATTAGTAATTCTCTTGGAGTAGGGATATAACTAGGTCCCGCAAGAGGCCAATGTTCATTCCACTATGGAGTACAGTATCCACTATGTGCTCCTTCAAATGAGGTCTTGATCTTCTTGCACATTGAATCCGATTCTCTGTTTAGGGATGATGTAGGAAGACTTGTGACACAGTTACTTCGGAAAAACGGGGTGCAGTGTTCGAAGGGGAGGCTTTTTGCCTGAAGCGCACTTGCACTGTAAGGTACCATTTAATAACTATTTTAAACTTTGTCCACTAAATTATTTTTCTGATCGTAATACATGCAATTGAATTTCGTTGAAACATATTTCTTCCCGACACTGTACCATAATTGTGTATTCTTATGGAAGTTGAGTGATTCAAGTCACTGGTTCATTTCTAACAATAGTTTTTCAAGTAAGCTGAAATCTGGAGATGTTTTAGCATGAAATCAGTTTGGGTTCTTCCCAGTATTTTCCCAGTGATACACCATTATTTAATTAGTTTTTATTTTTAATGAAGGAAATCGTTTTATCAGTAGCAAATATTGTCGAGCGGATAGCAGGGCCAGAGTTGAGATTTATCTCCGCAAAAATCCGCGCCCTGGCGATGACGCTTCAGCTATCGGCACTGAGGTAGCGCGTTCAAATACGGCGACGAAAGCCAATATATTTTTTTTAAATACAGGAGACGTACTAAAAATAGTATGGACGTTGGATGACACCGATTAAATGCGCAAAAACTGATTTGGTTTAAAGAGGGGAGGGCTTAAAATATAGGTGGATCAATAGGTGGGTCTATGAAGAGGGGAGGGCTTAAAATATGGGTTAAACAGGGGAAAAACAAGAAAATTCGAGAAGGGGACTTAAAATATAGGTCAACCATGGGGTCTATGAAGAGGACTTAAAATATGGTCGGTTGCAACATAGGGGTCAAAGTCCAATCTGAGAAGGCAATGTGGATTCTAGGAAACATCTATTTTTAAACCTTATCAGTGTCAAATGCAGACACAGTGAAGCGCTGGACATTTGACCTTTTGACCTTCCAGCTGATAAAGGATTGCACCATATCGTGTGATGTGGCGAAAGTGCTGTTGCTACCCACGGATAAACGATCTGAAGGATGTCAACAGGTAACGTACGATTTCCAATACACTGATAACGGACTTTGAAAACTTTTAGACTGGTGAACGTCTAAAGGTAGATCTTATATACAAGTCCTACGAATAATTTAAACCAAATTTTATTAATTTTTCTGTGGAACAGTTACTGTGTCATTCTTCTAGTAAAATACGTGGACCTTGGATCCGATGAGACTTTTTCCCGAAATTAACGTTGAGGTACGCTAGCGATGGAATGATTTTTTTTTTCCAGATTAAACTGATTTATTACGAGCGCTGGATGATTTTAATAAAGGTGAGTGAGAGTTTTTATTTACTAGGGGATCGATTAACGGGGTTGGAAAAAATGAATCCCAAAGAATTGAAATTTTAATAAAAGGGAATCGTTTAGCAGTCCTGGCAAAATGAACACCAAAAGATTTTTAATAGAGGTAACTTTTAATAGAAAGGGTTTTAATTAATAAGAATACAACTTTGAGAGTTGATTTTTACAATTGAGACTTGTGTCATCCTTTTCTGTGGAATTATTCTAAGACTTGTAATCCGAGGGAAGGAGGGTGCTTAAAATATAGGTCAACCAGGGGGTCTACAAAATCCAAGGCTTAAAATATATGTCAACCAGGAGGTATGCAAAATCCAGGGCTTAAAATATAGGTAGGGTTTAAAATATAGGTCAACCATGTTGGGTCTTTTTGGAGGTGTTTTTTACAATTGAGACTTGTATCATCCTTTTTTGTGCAATTATTCTGAGGCTTGCATCAGTCGTTCCGAGGGAAGGAGGGGGGGGGGGGTTAAAATATAGGTAGGGCTTAAAATATAGGTCGACGAGGGGGGTTTGCAAAATCGAGGTTTTAAAATAAAAGGTAAGTCTGAAATAAAGAAAAATCGAGACTATTCGAGAAGGAGGACTTAAAATTAGAGTTAAAAACTAGATAGCACCAGGGTTTAAAAGGGGGAGGAATTTTTAATTATGAATTATTAATTATGATTATTAATGTCATGACAGTTGCGACACTGAGCCCAATTTCCTGTTGATTGTAACATAGGGCCTCAGAGTTCAGAAGGCAACGTGGACTAACACAGGTCAATTTCCGGTCGATTGCGAGATAGGGGGTCCAAGTCAAGAAGGCAACGTGGACGATTGCGACATGGGGGGGGGAAAGCACTGTGCAAAGGGGGTACGCCAGGTTGGTAATAAACTACTCACGAGTCGCTCTCACTGCGCATGCATATGGCACGCATTGTCTAATGTTGCACTGTATTGTGCACCAGGAGACATTGTGGGGCATTTCGCTGAGACTAAACGACGTAATGGAAAATGTTGTCAAAATTACTATATAATTCGTGGCGGAAATCGTTGTCTTATACACAGAAAATTTAAAACTTTTTTGGACGAACTGCGGGGCGGGGTTGGCTCAGTCGGTAGCGCGTAAGGCTCGTAATCTGTAGTTCCCAGGTTCGAGTCCCAGCTGGGTCAGCGTTGAGATTTATCTCCGCAAAATTCCCCGCCCTGCACACGGTCAGTAGGGGACACCGATGGGCTTGGAAAGGCCGCCTTCCGTCGGATGGGAGTTAAGCCGTGGCCCCGTGTTCGGGAGAGCCATACCCTGTGCACGTTAAAGAACACGCTAGATGGCCTTGACAGGAGGCTACCATCTGTCTCCCAACAGCTGTTCCAGTGGGTACCCTCCCCCAACCTTCTCTGAGCCTTAGGGTCCTTGTGACCTGACAATTTAGCCCATGGTGTGCAAAAATGTGCCGCTCAGAAGTAAAACAACCCAACGTTAAAGAACACGCTGGATGGCCTTGACGGGAGGCTACCATCTGTCTCCCAACAGCTGTTGAAGTGGGTCCCCTCCCCCAACCTACCCTGAGCTTTCGGGGTCCATGTGACCTGGCCATTTAGCCCGTTGGATGAGACGTTAAGTCTTGGTCCCGTCTGCAGGAGAGCCTAGGAGCCTAGTAAAGAGACTAGGAGAATAAACAGCAGTTGCTATTCATAATTTACTTAAAACTGTTTTAACAAAATCGGCCACAAACATAAATTTACGTTAGGTTCTTGTTAAAGCATCTTCTAGTTTTCTTCAATTAATTTTTTTTGAGAAAATGGCTAGATCAATCATAAAAGGGCATCTGTTGTTAAATGTTCCAGCTTCTCTAACTCTTTCAACGTTAAAAGAATATTGTTGAAACTCTCGATTTCTTTCAGATATTGATTTCATCTCTAGTGACTTCTATCACTAACAACGTCCTAAACATTTTTCCGCATCAATTGGTGAAATTTAAAGATTTTAAAATACTTTGGAATATTTCGTTTAAAATAATGAATGGTAGCTTTTAAAGTAAATAATAGTGAATGATTTGTTACAACAGTTTGTTTTTTCTTTGGAAATAAATATTTGTGAATAGCAAGGTTTTAACTAATGTTCCAGCATCCATAATTCTTTAAATATTAAACGAATTTTGCGGGAAATACATATTTTTAGATATTTGAGTGAACGCTTCCTTTTATCTTGCATGGTATTTTTTTCGTAAAAAGTATATTTTTAAGGTTAGGAAAATTTGAATGCGGTTTTCCATTCAGATAACGTGGAAGTGCCCAAACACAGGGGCGGGGGTGGCTCAGTCGGTAGCGCGCCAGGCTCGTAATCTGTAGTTCCAAGTTTCGAGTCCCAGCTGGGTCAGCGTTGGGATTTATCTCCGCAAAATTCCCCGCCCTGCTTACGGTCAGTAGGGGACATCGATGGGCTTGGAAAGACCGCCGTCCGTCGGATGGGACGTTAAGCCGTGGCCCCGTGTGCGGGAGAGCCATACCCTGTGCACGTTAAAGAACACGCTGGATGGCCTTAACGGGATTCTACCATCTGTCTCCCAACAGCTGTTCCAGTGGGTCGCCTCCCCCAACATTCTCTGAGCCTTCGGGGTCCATGTGACCTGGCCATTTAGCCCATTGTGTGCAAAAAAGTGCCGCTCAGAGGTAAAACAACCCAACAACCCAACCCAATGGACGAACTGCATGCTGAGTATGGCGATCTGCTTTTACATAGTAATATTCGCGGGTTAATTGATGTCTTTATAATCATGTTACTGGGTTTAGAAGCAAATTACAATTGTTGAAATCAAATTTGCAGGAAAACAATTCATTTTGAAACTTGTAAAGAGTTCTACGATGAAATGAAGCAACTTAGTAAAGCAGTTAATTTTGAAAAATTTGTTGGGTTGGGTTGTTTTACCTCTGAGCGGCACTTTTTTGCACACCATGGGCTAAATGGCCAGGTCACAAGGACCCCGAAGGCTCAGAGAAGGTTGGGGGAGGGGACCCATAGGAACAGCTGTTGGGAGACAGATGGTAGCCTCCCGTCAAGGCCATCCAGCGTGTTCTTTAACGTTGGGTTGTTTTACCTCTGAGCGGCACTTTTTTGCACACCATGGGCTAAATGGCCAGGTCACAAGGACCCCGAAGGCTCAGAGAAGGTTGGGGGAGGGGACCCACTGGAACAGCTGTTGGGAGACATATGGTAGCCTCCCGTCAAGGCCATCCAGCGTGTTCTTTAACGTTGGGTTGTTTTACCTCTGAGCGGCACTTTTTTGCACACCATGGACTAAATGGCCAGGTCACAAGGACCCCGAAGGCTCAGAGAAGGTTGGGGGAGGGGACCCACTGGAACAGCTGTTGGGAGACAGATGGTAGCCTCCCGTCAAGGCCATCCAGCGTGTTCTTTAACGTTGGGTTGTTTTACCTCTGAGCGGCACTTTTTTGCACACCATGGGCTAAATGGCCAGGTCACAAGGACCCCGAAGGTTCAGAGAAGGTTGGGGGAGGGGACCCACTGGAACAGCTGTTGGGAGACAGATGGTAGCCTCCTGTCCAGGCCATCCAGCGTGTTCTTTAACGTTGGGTTGTTTTACCTCTGAGCTGCACTTTTTTGCACACCATGGACTAAATGGCCAGGTCACAAGGACCCCGAAGGCTCAGAGAAGGTTGGGGGAGGGGACCCACTGGAACAGCTGTTGGGAGACAGATGGTAGCCTCCTGTCCAGGCCATCCAGCGTGTTCTTTAACGTTGGGTTGTTTTACCTCTGAGCTGCACTTTTTTGCACACCATGGACTAAATGGCCAGGTCACAAGGACCCCGAAGGCTCAGAGAAGGTTGGGGGAGGGGACCCACTGGAACAGCTGTTGGGAGACAGATGGTAGCCTCCCGTCAAGGTCATCCAGCGTGTTCTTTAACGTGCACAGGGTATGGCTCTCCCGCACACGGGGAAAAATTTGTTCCTAAATTAGATATCCTAATTGAAGATTTTCACAGAAGATTTTCTCAATTTGATGACCTTAAGCAAATTTCAAATTTATTCAGTAATCCATTAAATATTGATATTAGCACCGTAGATCCTAAATATCAAATGGAATTATGTGACCTTCAGGCAGACCCAATTATTCCATGGAGAAACTGAAATAGAATTGTTCAAACTTTTGCCTAAAGAAAAATATCCAAAAATGAAAACTTTGGACTCCAAATAATTTCTATGTTCGGAAGAACATATATCGGCGAGCGCGCATTTTCTGATATGAAATATCGTATATTTCCGCAGATAAGACGATAGTTGAATCATAAAAAAGGCCCCCAAAATCCGGGTCGTCTTATAGGACAGATGCAAAAAAATTAGATTGAAATTTATATAAATTGAAACCATTATTACTACAATATATCGAAAAATCTATCATATTATTCAAATACGCTATATGATAATACATTACATTGTAATAGTAAATAATACATTACAATGTAATAGTAAATAATACATTACAATGTAATAGTAAATAATACATTACATTGTAATAGTAAATAATACATTACATTGTAATAGTAAATAATACATTACAATGTAATAGTAAATAATACATTACATTGTAATAGTAAATAATACATTACAATGTAATAGTAAATAATACATTACATTGTAATAGTAAATAATACATTACATTGTAATAGTAAATAATACATTACAATGTAATAGTAAATAATACATTACAATGTAATAGTAAAACAATACTAAAACAAAATAAATATTAAAAGTTATGTTTATTGAGCTACTGAGGAAAAAACGGACAAACCGTAATTATTTACTAGTACAGAGTAGGGTATGTCCACAAAATAGAATAGCCCATACGACGCTTTTGTGAAAAGTCAAGGTCATTACCCGAATGCCCGAATCAGTCCGAATGTTTGCGAATAGGACATAATTCCGTATACGCTATACAGGATTATTATCCAGATGATGATCGCCGATCTAAACTAAATTCATAGGCCGTTGATAGTTTGGGGTCGTCTTATAGGACAGATATATGCTAAAAGTATAAAACCTTGACGAAAATTTATACCTCGTCTTATCGCAAGGTCGTCTTATCTGCGGAAATATACGGTATATAAAATCAAGATACAGAAACTGCTTGAAAGACTCTACACTTGAACATAAACTTCGGCTCGTAAAAACAAATATCGATATGGACTTAAAAGAAATTATTGCCCAACAACTACGGCCACAATGCTCCCATTAAATTTATTAAATATTTGATAACGTTTAGAAAATTTATATTGGTTTATTATGACTTATTATTTTTCGTATAAATAAAATAGTTTTTTGAGGTTTTTGAGGTTTATTATTACTTATTGTTTTTCGTATAAATAAAATAATTTTTCAGGTTTATTATTCGTGTCATGTGACACGAATAATAAATATATAGATATAGATATAGTGATATACAGATATAGTGATCTGGCAACCTTCTTGTCACGTGACACTAAGGTTGCCAGATCACTAATTTCTAAAAAAATGTTGCCAAATATTTTTTCTGAATTCTATAATCAACCATGGTGTTCGGATACTTTTTTGAGCGACTGTAGGTGGTCATATTATTTTGATACTAAATCGTGTGGGCTCACTCACGGAAATATTGAGCGTGTGCAGTTACCGTTCACAGCAAACTGGAGCGTGTGCAGTAACTGCACACGCTCCAGTTTGCTGTGAACGGTAACTGGAGCGTGTACAGTTGCTGTACACGCTCCAGATATTTTTCCTGAATTCTGTAATCACGTGACACGAAGGATGCCAGATCACTAATTTCTAAAAAATCGTTGTCAGATATTTTTTCTGCATTCTGTAATCAACCATAGTGTTCGGATACTTTTTTGAGCGACTGTAGGTGGTCATATTATTTTGATACTAAATCGTGTGTGCTCACTCACGGAAATATTGAGCGTGTGCAGTTACCGTTCACAGCAAACTGGAGCGTGTGCAGTAACTGTACACTCTCCAGTTTGCTGTGAACGGTAACTGGAGCGTGTACAGTTGCTGTACACGCTCCAGGTACTTTTCCTTTTCCCTCCAGGTCCTATTTAGGAAAAGTACCTGGAGCGTGTGCAGTAACTGCACACGCTCCAGTTTGTTGTGAACGGTAACTGGAGCGTGTACAATTCTGTAATTACGTGACACGAAGGTTGCCAGATCACTAATTTCTAAAAAAAATCGTTGCCGGATATTTTATCTGAATTCTGTAATCAACCATAGTGTTCGGATAGTTCCTTGAGCGACTGTACGTAATAAGTAGTTCCCAGGTGAGTGCCTCATCTGTAGCAGGGTTGAGGTTTATCTCCGTTAAACCCGCACCATTCCCTCGGTCAGAATGAGGACACCAGCGGCTTGGCAATCGGCAAAACCCATTCAGTCCACAAAATTATTTATTGATTTATTGACCTCTACCGTCAAACACTTTGTATATTTATTTAAAATCACAGGAAAATCGGAAATTTTCATACAAACATCAAATCACTCGGATAGATATATGAATATAAAAAGAAACAACAAAACAGGAATATATATATACAAATACCAAAATCACATGAACAGATAAATAAATACCAAAAACCATGCAAATTAAAACAAAAAAAATCGAGGAAATATAAAACACCAAAATCACATGAACTACACAAATGCAAAAATTCCAGGAACAGGACATACAAACACTGAAACTGCAGGAACTAATATATATATATCAAATCCATAGGAATAGATATGCAAACACTAAAACCACACGAATAGATACATAAATACTGAAAAGTCATGCGTACAGATATAAAAATATCAAAAAACACTTGAGTAGATACACAAACACCAAAATCTTCGAGGCATATATACAAACATCAAAATATTACGAATGGATTACAAACACTAAAATCACTGAATAGATAAATAAATATCAAAATCACATGAATTGATATATAAACATCAAAATCACATGAATAAATACATAAACATCAAAATCGCATGAACTGATATAAAAATACCACAAATCACGCGAAGAAATATACAAACACCAAAATCACAAGAGATTGTTGTACAAACAACAAAATCACAAAAGATTGGGTTGGGTTGTTTTATCTCTGAGCGGCACTTTTCTGCACACCATGGGCTAAATGGCCCAAGGTCACATTGACCCCGATGTCTCAGAGAAGGTTGGGGGAGGGGACACATTGCAACAGCTGTTGGGAGACAAATGGTAGCCTCCCGTCAAGGCCATCCAGCGTGTTCTTTAACGTGCACAGGGTATGGCTTTCCCGCACACAGGATCACGGCTTAACGTCCCGTCAGAAGGACGGCGTCCTTTCCAAGCCCATCGGTGTCCCCTACTGACCGTGGACAGGGCGGGGAATTTTGCGGAGACAAAAGATTGAGTTAGGAACATCAAAATCTCACAAACAGATATACAAACACCAAAGTGGTATATACAAACACCAACGCTGGCGCAGCTGGGACTCGAACCTGGGAACTGCAGATTACGAGCCTGGCGCGCTACCGACTGAGCCACCCGGGTCCCAGTTTCTGTATCATTCTAATATGTGTCTTTTTTAATAACTGAGGTAAGTATTTTATGTGGCAGAAAATGAAACTCATTGCACAGATAGATAAATGCCTCGAAGAGCAGTTGTTTAAGTGTGTAATTTTAAATTCCATCTGGGCTAGGAGCCTTTTTTATTTTTAAATTCTTTCATGCCTGATCTGATTTTATGTAGAGCTGTAAAATGAATAACTTCCAATCCTGGTGTTTGAAAGTATTTGGGGACTTTTAGTAAAACCAATATAGTCATCATCCGATGCGTGACGTTGGCATGGAATTGTGCTTCATACAATCTGCAAAAGAATCTGATTTTCTCTCCGTCTGAGAATGTCGTAACCAGACTGGGAGATGAACTAGTTTTTTTATTTTCGAGAGCCTTTGTCATATCCCTCAAGGATTGTTTCCAATGCAGAAAGAAACAACTCTCTGTTCCAATTTCCAGTTGCTATGTGTCGTATCTTATTTCTGACTGAGATTTTGAGACTGTTAAGAAGAGTTTCCAGAGCACATTGTCTAGTAGTTTGAGATTTTTTTCTCATTTTATTCGTATCTACGATAAAAGCTACAGCGTCAGGGGAAAGTACAGTGTCAGATGAATTGGATTCCATTGGGAAACTCTTTTCTCTTGTATCAGATTGCCAAACTGAACAGTATTTCTGTCGAGGCTGGTTTTACAGAAATTGTCCGATTTGGCTTTGATCTTGTTGTAATAGATGAACGTGCTGAAGGGAGTTTATGATAAACGTGACATGAATGCTCGTGCATGCTGTTGCGATAGATTTAATTTAGCCAACGAATTGGAACATAGAACCGAGCTAACAAAAGAAAGATAGAATTGCAATATTGGGTTGGGTTGTTTTACCTCTGAGCGGCACTTTTTTGCACACTATGAGCTAAATGGCCAGTCACAAGGACCCCGAAGGCTCAGAGAAGGTTGGGTGAGGGGACCCACTGGAAAAGCTGTTGGGAGACAGATGGTAGCCTCCCGTCAAGGCCATCCAGCGTGTTCTTTAACGTTGGGTTGTTTTACCTCTGAGCGGCACTTTTTTGCATACCATGGGCTAAATGGCCAGGTCACATGGACCCCGAAGTCTCAGAGAAGGTTGGGGGAGGGGACCCACTGGAACAGCTGTTGGGAGACAGATGGTAGCCTCCCGTCAAGGCCATCCAGCGTGTTCTTTAACGTGCACGGGGTATGGCTCTCCCGCACACAGTGCCACGGCTTAACGTCCCATCCGATGGACAGCGGCCTTTCCAAGCCCATCGGTGTCCCCTACTGACCGTGGGCAGGGCGGGGTATTTTGTGGAGATAAATCTCAACGCTGACCCAGCTGGGACTCGAACCTGGGAACTACAGATTACGAGCCTGGTGCGCTACCGACTGAGCCACCCCCGCCCCTGAAAATAAAGGAGATAGGAAGTAAGATCAAATAAAGATATTAAAGGTTGGGTTGTTTTTCCTCTGAGCGGCACTTTTTTGCACACTATGAGCTAAATGGCCAGGTCACAAGGACCCCGAAGGCTCAGAGAATGTTGGGAGAGGGGACCCACTGGAAAAGCTGTTGGGAGACAGATGGTAGCCTCCCGTCAAGGCCATCCAGCGTGTTCTTTAACGTGCACAGGGTATGGCTCTCCCGCACACGGTGCCACGGCTTAACGTCCCATCCGATGGACAGCGGCCTTTCCAAGCCCATCGGTGCCCATAGTGTGCTAAAAAGTGCAGCTCAGAGGTAAAACAACCCAAACACTTCTACAACAAAGGAAATATGTTTGTCCTCCATTCAAATATTTCCTTTTGACATGTCATTTTTTAGTTTATTTATTTATTGATGTATGCATCTCGTATGCCAAATTAGCCTCCTTTGGATGAAGGACATATGAGTGCAATGCACCTGGTACAGTCGCTCAAAAAAGTATTCGAACACTATGGTTGATTACAGAATTCAGAAAAAATATTTGGCAACGATTTTTTTAGAAATTAGTGATCTGGCAACCTTCGTGTCACGTGACACGAAGGTTGCCAGATCACTAATTTCTAAAAAAATCGTTGCCAAATCTTTTTTCTGAGTTCTGTAATCAACCATAGTGTTCGGATACTTTTTTGAGCGACTGTACTCTACTACAGTACTCTCTACTCCAATATTTCTTCAGTCTGCACATTTTACTTGAACAAGAGGATCTGATGAAATGAAAAGCTTGCTACAATAAAACAATCCCATTTTTACGTAATACGATTTTTTTTGCGTGAATTAAAGAGTTTGTTATTGTTACGTAACATAAAAATGATCATCCACTTAGCATTGTTTATCTTGCGGGGAGGGGGTGGCTCAGTCAGTAGCGCGCCAGGCTCGTAATCTGCAGTTCCCAGGTTCGAGTCCCAGCTGGGTCAGCGTTGAGATTTATCTCCGCAAAAATTCTCCGCCCTGCCCACGGTCAGTAGGGGACACCGATGGGCTTGGAAAGGCAGCCGTCCGTCGGATGGGACGTTAAGCCGTCTCCCCGTGTGCGGGAGAGCCATACCCTGTGCACGTTAAAGAACACGCTGGATGGCCTTGACGGGAGGCTACCATCTGTCTCCCAACAGCTGTTCCAGTGGGTCCCCTCCCCCAACCTTCTCTGAGCCTTCGGGGTCAATGTGACCCGGCCATTCAGCCCATGGTATGCAAAAAAGTGCCGCTCAGAGGTAAAACAACCCAACCCATTGTTTATCTTGCCATTTGGAGGACACTCTGATGATGATGAATTAATCGTCTTAATTCTCACTCTAATCCTATGCTAATTTTTCTTGATGTAAATTATTCAGAATACATTCATAATAAAATACGCATTACCTGGGTAAAATTCAAAAAATATACTTTTTAAACATATTGTTGCAATTTAAAATGCAACAATATGTTAAAATTTAAATAAAAATAAGCGTGAGTATAAATAAGTATATTTTAAAATACAAATTTTAGAGATCATAGTTGACTGTAAATAATGCAATTTATTACAAAAGCATGGACGAAATTACTTATAAACAAACTAAATACTGTCGTACATAGGGGGCGGGGGCGGGGTGGCTCAGTCGGTAGTGCGCCAGGCTCGTAATCTGTAGTTCCCAGGTTCGAGTCCCAGCTGGGTCAGCGTTGAGATTTATCTCCGCAAAATTCCCCGCCCTGCCCACGGTCAGTAGGGGACACCGATGGGCTTGGAAAGGCCGCCGTCCGTCGGATGGGACGTTAAACCGTGGCCCCGTGTGCGGGAGAGCCATACCCTGTGCACGTTAAAGAACACGCTGGATGGCCTTGACAGTAGGCTACCATCTGTCTCCCAACAGTTGTTCCACTGGGTCCCCTCCCCCAACCTTCTCTGAGCCTTCGGGGTCCATGTGACCTGGCCATTTAGCCCATGGTGTGCAAAAAAGTGACGCTCAGAAATAAAACAACCCAAGCCTGTCGTACATAAAGTAATAATGTTTTCCTTCCAAAGAGTCAAAACTAGCTCTGTCTACCCAATTGATCAACAACAATAAAAAAACAAAACCTTTTAATTTTTTATACTCAATGGCCTTCTTTTTATCCTTCCCTTCCAGGCGTAAACCTTTCTAATTTTCTGTGTTAACTCATTAGGTTTTACACTAATAGATCTAATCAACCATCCGCGCACTCATCATATAAAATATGTTTTTCTTTTCAAACATTTAACGCGTATATACTGAGATTAACTGCGTCATCTTTCTCATATCCACAACTCCAACATTGCAAATTAGTATAAAGTGATCCTGATAATCACAATTACCAGACTAATTGTTTAACCAAGGACTTTTTTAGGGGGTGGCTCAGTCGGTAGCACGCCAGGCTCGTAATCTGCAGTTCCCAGGTTCGAGTCCCAGCTGGGTCTGTGTTGAGATTTATCTCCGGAAAAATTCCGTGCCCTGCCCACGGTCAGTAGTGGAGACCAGTGGGCTTGGAAAGGCCGCCGTCCGTCGGATGGGACGTTAAGCCGTGGCCCCGTGTGCGGAAGAGCCATACCCTGTGCACGTTAAAGAACACGCTGGATGGCCTTGACCTGAGGCTACCATCTGTCTCCTAAAGGCTGTCCAGTGGGTCTCCTCCTCCAACCTTCTCTGACCTTCGAGGTCCTTGTGACCTGGTCATTTAGCCTATGGTGTGCAAAAAATTGCCGCTCAGAGGTAAAACAACCCAACGTTAAAGAACACGCTGGATGGCCTTGACGGGACGCTACCATCTGTCTCCCAACAGCTGTTCCAGTGGGTCCCCTCCTCCAACCTTCTCTGACTTTCGAGGTCCTTGTGACCTGGCCATTTAGCCCATGGTGTGCAAAAAAGTGCCGCTCAGAGGTAAAACAACCCAACGTTAAAGAACACGCTGGATGGCCTTGACGGGAGGCTACCATCTGTCTCCCAACAGCTGTTCCAGTGGTCCCCTCCCCCAACCTTCTCTGAGCCTTCGGGGTCCTTGTGGCCTGGCCATTTAGCCCATGGTGTGCAAAAAAGTGCCGCTCAGAGGTAAAACAACCCAACATTAAAGCACACGCTGGATGGCCTGGACAGGAGGCTACCATCTGTCTCCCAACAGCTATTCTGTGGGGTCCCCTCCTCCAACGTTCTCTGACTTTCGGGGTCCTTGTGACTGGTCATTTAGCCTATGGTGTGCAAAAAACTGCCGCTCAAATATGAAACAACCCAACATTAAAGAACACGCTGGATGGCCTTGACGGGAGACTACCATCTGTCTCCCAACAGCTGTTCCAGTGGGTCCCCTCCTCCAACCTTCTCTGAGCCTTCGGGGTCAATTGTGACCTGGTCATTTAGCCCATGGTGTGCAAAAAAGTGCCGCTCAGAGGTAAAACAACCCAACCCAACTATGCCGATTACATGTTTCAAATAAAAAACAAACACATTGCGTTTAATATTTAAATCCGGGACATATTTCAATATATTTTGGAGTTTTTAAATAAATATTTTTGGTTTGGATGTATATCAATGTTAATAATATATGCAGTAGAGATTATCTGGCACATTTTTCCGAGCCCGAGACTTGACTACTCCTATAATTAATTAGCTAGAGAACGAACTACATGAATAACTAATTGGCCCGAGTTCGAATTACCTCTCTCTATTATTAATGAACTTGAGCTACATTTATAATTAATTGGTCCATGATCGAACTTCTCTAATGAACCCGAGCATTGCTAGAGAAGTGAAATCATTTCTAATGCAGTCTTAACGCATAAAATACATAAAAAATAAATACCCCCTCAAGCAGCTGCTTGCCACAGAGATCTGACAGGAGCCTGTCAGTTTACACGCCAGAGTAGAAGATCTGAGAGGATGGCAGGACTCAGCAGAAAAAACAACACATACAACCATGCCTTAACCCTGGGCTCGAACCCAGGTCCCTTAGATCAGTAGCAAGCGCGCTAACCACTCGGCCCTGGGACACATACAATTATTAATGGGGCGAGGGTCGCTCAGTCGGTAGCGCGCTAGACTCGTAATTTGCAGTACCTAGAATCGAGTCCCACCTGAACCAGTGTTGAGATTTATATCCGTAAAACTCTGCACCCCGCCCACGGTCAGTAGGGGACACCGATGGACTCGGAAAGCCGGCCGTCTCTCGGATGGGACGTAATGCCGTGGTTCGGTGTACAAGAGAGTCTTATATCTTATATCTTTGATTAATATTAAGAGCTCCAAGCCTATGGCTTATATCTCGAAGTCCTAAAATAGTGACTGATTGGCAATAACACAAGTAAAAAACAAACCAACTCCCCAAAGGCGGGCAAAACAAACTTCTATAAACACAACTAGAAGCAACAAACTAAAGATAACATGCGGGATGTCATACACTCCACAATCTTATGACGCTTTGAATTGGTTTAAAACCAATGGATCATAATCAATCAAAGTCTAATTATATCAAGGATCATCTCCCACTGCCTCGAAAAAAGTCTGCGCGAGCTTCCGGGTGGGTTGTTTTACCTCTGAGCGCACTTTTTGCATACCATGGGCTAAATGGCCAGGTCACATGGACCTCGCAGGCTCAGAAAAGGTTGGGAGAGGGGACCCACTGGAACAGCTGTTGGAAGACAGATCGTAGCCTCCGTCAAGGCCATCCAGCGTGTTCTTTAACGTGCACAGGGTATGTCTCTCCGCACACGGACCACGGCTTAACGTCCCATCAGACGGACGGCGGCCTTTCCAAGCCCATCGGTGTCTCCTGCTGACCGTGGGCAGGGCGGGGAATTTTGCGGAGATAAATCTCAACGCTGACCCAGCTGGGACTCGAACCTGTGAACTACAGATTACGAGCCTGGCGCGCTACCGACTGAGCCACCCCCGCGATCTTCAAATGTGGGTGTATATGTGGTCAGTGCTCAAATCAATGTGAATGGTCTTGTTTTCCACAAACCAGGGAGCACTGACCAGAGATCTGAGGATTTTATTTTGGAATCTATGAAACCTCCTGACATTGGTGTTGGTAGTATTACCCTACACTGGTGAGGAATATGTCAGGCCTGGCCGCAGAAGAGTCTTATAAAAAAATAATTCTTTTCTGAAGGCAGTTTCGAGCTCCTATCAGTGGTTCAAGTTTACATCTAATGCAAGATAATCAAACTTTGGCCATTTTGATACCCAGACCTGAACAGCCTTGACAGAAGATGTGAAATTAATTTATGCATAAAAATTTAAATGATTTCATTTGTTTAAAATTTGACTTAAGCTATTTATTTTAGGACTAGTTAAAGTAAAATAATTTATTCATTAAGATTTTATGAGAATAATTGAAAATATTTTAAAATTAATAACCAAA